>JAAKBH010000725.1:0-129250 GCA_019776075.1 Amaranthus palmeri
TTGTGTTACTCTATTTTATTAAGTTTGTTTATAAAGGTTGTCATCATCAAAAAGGGGAATTTTGGGCCCCTTTTAGTTTTGATGATACACGTAAACTTTTATAAACAAACATAATTTGTCTTTGAGATTGTTTTGTTAGGTCAAATATCCGATCTTTATAGGATCGTCGATGGACCATTTAGCGTTGAAAAAGGATTACTCATGAACTGTTCCAAGATCAAGTCAGAATTCGGAAATTGGTCAATCGGAGACAGTTGTAGTGTTCCCAGAATCAGCGGCCAGAGGAGAAAGTCAACAAAAATAATTAGGAAAATAATTTTTATTTTTTATTTTTCTTATTTAGCTTGTTGTACGGAATGAATTAGTCTAGGATGCACAAAGAAAATAATTTAGAAATTAATTTAACTAACTCCTAAAATATTCCTTAAAATTAGGATTTTAAAATAAGATTTCTTAAATTGTCTTAGCTATTTTTAGCTAAAAGGACAAGAAAACTTGGAGTAACTACCAAGCTTTCCTACCACTTCACGCGGGAAACAAAACCCTCAACTCCCATTATTTCGGATCATGGGATTATGGGCAAATTAAATCTAAAATCTATATAAAGGATTTTTATTTAACCGGCACAAGAGAGAGATCATTTTGAGAGAAAATATTTTTCCGAAAATATTGTGCCCAAATATATTTCGTGAGGTTTACAAAATAAAGAGAGGAAATCTTGATTGATTTTAATGTCTAATTAATTTCAAGATTAAATCCTTGTGCTATTCTTGATATGATTCATCCATTTTTATAAATCTTGTACGGGTTTATTTGAGAGTTTTTGTTATTTAGACTTGGGTAAGTCTAAAGGGTAGAGAGTAGAGAAACGGTAAGAGGTTACCGTGAGAAGAGTAGAGAAAACGGTAAGAGGTTACCGTGAGTAGAAGAGAAACGGTAAGGAGTTACCGAGAGAAGAAAAAGAGTAGAGAGGAGAAGTTATTTTATGTAAGAGAGGAGTGATTTACATAAAATAATAGAGAAGAGAAATCCCTAGTGGGTCGTGGTTCTTTTTCCCACGTTAAATCTTGGTGTTTCTTTATAGTTTTCTTCATATTGTCTTGAGTATTTTTGTAATTCAAATTCCGCAATAAAAAGGGCTAAAAATACTCAAAAGGCGCAAGTAACAATTCACCCCCCCCTCTTGTTACAGTTCATTGTCTCTAAGTGTTTCTACAAACAAGTTGTACCCGAATCAAACAATACATTAACAGCTATGGAATGGACGGTGAACGTACCTGTAACCACCTTCGTTGTCTGGTCAGCGTCCCTTAAACTGACCGCAGATACCCGTCCACTAGCCGACTGAGCGTTCATTCATCCCCCTTGATTTCCCATTCGTGTTGTTCTTGAACCCTCAGCCCGATTACCATCTGGCCGAACTTGTCCCCGATTAAACTGTCGTTGGAATCTCTGACCATTGTTACCTGGATGATCTACCCCAGCTGATCGATTTCCTTGCCTCCCAAAACCAATCTGGTGATGGGGTCGATGTTGTTCCCCTAGCGGTCGATTCTCACTCCCTTTCTTTGTGTAGCACTCGTACTCCCTATGTCCTTTCTTATGACAGAAATTACATTCAACTAAATTCCCTTCGGAATCCTTTCCAGGGTGGTTTTTTTTTACACCTCCTGCAGAAGTACTTCCTTTCCTTTCCATCCCGATCTAGCAAAGGTTTTGCCGGCCTTGCTTCCTCCCTGAATCCAGGGTTCACACCAGAACTGCTCCCTTGAAAGCCACCAAAAGTTTTTGGCTTCTTCAAATGGAAACCTACAGGTGCCCCTGAGGTCTTACCTACCAATTCCTTTCTCTTCTCTGTAAAGCTATTCTTCTCTTTTTTTTTCTGTCCTTCCTTAAAATATTCCCTACCTGAGCTCCACGCTTATACATCTACTCTAACGTGCTGTAACGATCACTTTCAATATGCTTTTGAATATCAAACGATAACCCCAGCTCAAAGCGTTGCATTTTCTTCTCTTCAGTGGGTACATCATCTGGACAGTATTTGATGTACTCCATGAACTTGTGGTAGTATTCATTAACAGTCAAACTACCCATTTCAAATCGGGCAAACTCATTCGATTTATACTTCCTCACGTGTAAAGGATAAAACTTCTCCCGCATAGCCCTTTTAAACATATCCCAATCGAAAAGTCCCTCAGCTTGTTCCATTAACCCCGCCTTACTATTTGCCCACCAATAGTCAGCTTCCCCAGTCAAATAAAAAGCTGCCTGATTAACTTTCAGTTCTTCTTAACACTCGACTACATCAAAAAGTTTGTCAAACTCTCTTAACCAATGTTCAAGTTCTGATGGTTATCCCTTACCATAAAAAAAAAAGATGGTTTGTTCTGGCTAATCCTCTTGCTCATACTGTTCAGACAAAGACCTCACTTGTGGCGCACCAACCCCAGCTAACGCCTTAACTAAGCTCCTTAAGGCTCGGTTAGTTTCGTTTCTAGCTATTCTTTTTCGGGAGAGAGGAGGCATCTTTTGCAACCAAAAGAACGGTACTAATCACTAACGTGTCCTAAGGTCCTATAGTTTTCAAGGAAAGAGGTGCTCGGGATAAAAAATAATAATAATAATAATCACCACACATTCAGTTGTCTAAAAGTATATTACTAACTGTTACGGCTATTAAACCATTCATACATAACTAGCAAAACAAAGAAAAGAAACAATAAGAGAGTATAGAAAACAACTCAATATAATGCTCTATTTATATATATATTTTTTTTTAAATTATAACTTACGCCAAGCGTTTTATATTATTAGGAAAAGAGAACAACTAAAAAGATAACAAAACAATAGAAAGGTAAATTAAGAAATTAACGCCAAGCATCCAAAACATCAGCAGACTCATCATAATTTGTTATGTCAAAATCCTCATCAGCCCCATCATCCCCGGAGTCAGTACTAGAACTCATATATCCTCCTTCCGATTCCCAGTCGCTATCCATCGGATGGCTCGTTAGTAACTCTTCCTCCTCTTCTTCGGGGTCCTCTTCATCTGATTGTTCCCTTCCAGATTCAACCCTAAATCCGTACAAATCATAGTGTGATCCCCAACCTTCTCTCTCATCTTCACTAGTATTCTCTAAAGGACTTAGCGGTTCTTGTTTAGGGTCTCGCATCTCAAAAACATTCTCAACCTGAGCCCTGCGGTCCACTAAAGGAGGGTCAGATAAATACTCATCCTCTGCCTGTTCCATTATATCAGATTCCTCTTTGATGAAGGGTCCTCCCTCTTCCCTGGGTTCTGTTTCTTCATGGGGTTCTTCCTCTTCCATCTCCTCCTCCTCTTCTAAGGATAAGTTCTGGGAATTAACTCTACTAGGTTCTCCCCGGGTTATTTCCACTCTTTTCCTTGATTCAGATAAATGGTATAACCTATCCAAATCCAGCTCTAGGTCATAGCATACCCTAGCGGCCTTAGTCTTTATCATAAGCATCCTTTCCCTATAATCTTGGATGTTCTCTCCATCTCTCAAGAATTTAACGTAGTGGTCCATCCATGAGTCAGTTCTATCAACATAGCCCACAAAGGCGTTAATGCTAGGAGTTGGGAGAACTTCCCATACTATGTTCCTCTGTTCATTGCTTATGGCTGAACTGGCAAGCCTTGATAAGGCATCAGCCTGGGCATTTTCTGACCTAGGAATGTGAGAAAGGATGACTGAATGGAATTTTGCTATTGCTTCCTATACCTTGGGTAGATACATCTTCATGCTGTCGTCTTTTGCTTCATATTCCCCATTAACCTGTCTCGTGATAAGTTGTGAGTCGGTGTATGCTACTACATTCTTGGCACCTGACGCGAGGCATATACCGAGTCCTAGTAACAACGCTTCGTACTCGGCTTCATTGTTAGTAGCGGTGAACTCAAATCTCACTGAATGCTCCATTCTAGCCCCAGCGGGGGTAATGATTAGAAGTCCTGCTCCACTACACGATCTGGTGGATGAACCGTCTACATATAACTTCCAAGATTCATCATTCCGAACCTCTTCGCTTGCTCCTGTGGTTTCGGCGATGAAATCGGCTAAGGCTTGACCCTTAATAGCCGTTCTAGGTTCGAATTCTATTCCATAATCAGCAAGTTGGTTGGCCCATTCAACCATTCTAGTTGATTGATTTCTATTTTCCATAACTTTCTTGACTAGTTGAGAGGTGCGAACAACAACAAGATGTGATTGGAAGTACGGTTTTAACTTCCTACTTCCCATGACTAGAGCGTAAACTGTTTTCTCGATCTGGCTGTACTTAGACTCAGAGCCTCTGTATGCATGGCTTACGTAGTAAATAGGAGACTGTTGCTTTTCTATTTCTGCGACAAGCACGGCACTAAGAGAGTAGTCAGACACAACGAGATACAAGAACAAGGTTTCATCCGGCAAGGGTGAGACTAGCTTAGGAATTTCTGAGAGATATTTCTTTAACTGAAGGAAGGCTTCTTCGGCTTCTGGCTCCCATTTGAAGGTAGCTTGTTTTAACACTTTGAAAAAGGCATGACATCTATCGGCTGACTTTGACATAAAACGGCTTAAGGCGGCAATGCAGCCGGTTAGGCGTTGTACCTCCTTTACAGATGATGGTGATTTCATGTTAAGGACAGCATGGATTTTGTCCGGGTTGGCTTCAATCCCCCTCTCATCCACCAAAAATCCTAGGCATTTGCCCTCGGTAACCCCGAACACACACTTATCCGGGTTCAGACGCATTCGATTTGCTCTCAAAGTCATGAAGGTTTCTTTGAGGTC
Source organism: Amaranthus palmeri (assembly GCA_019776075.1). Lineage (NCBI taxonomy): Eukaryota > Viridiplantae > Streptophyta > Magnoliopsida > Caryophyllales > Amaranthaceae > Amaranthus > Amaranthus palmeri. The sequence continues at coordinate 4,803 of JAAKBH010000725.1, forward strand.
CGAAGCGTGATCAATTGCCTGCTTGCTTTTGGCAATCATGTCATCAACATATACTTCCAAGTTTCGACCAATTTGGCTCCCAAAGACCTTGTTAACCATTCGTTGGTATGTTGCTCCTGCGTTTTTCAACCCGAAAGGCATGACAAGATAACAATAGATTCCCATAGGAGTGATAAATGCTGTATGTGGTTGATCTTTAGTTGCCAACGGAATTTGGTGGTATCTGTTAACTACATTTTATTCATACTTTATCCCCGTTGTTTAATTGATTTATGTTGAGATTTGATACAGCGATGCTTGTTTTATGTAAGATTTTACGCTTGATTTGGTATTTTGTTGTTTTGTTTAATTTCAGATTAAATTTATTAAATCAAGCACTTTTGATGCATACCCTGCTCATTCAACTCCAAAAAACTTAAGGAAGCAAGGCCTCGATGAGCCAAGTCAAGAAGATAAGCCGAAACGAGAGCCAAAAGAGGCCATTTCAAAGCCACTCGAGCATCCTGGGACCCATACTTGAGATCAGAAGCTGATTTAAGCCATTCTGAAGGCCACTCGATTAGGTCGAGCAATATGGCTCGGTCGAGCGAAATGATTTTTAACTTCCAGCAGCTTCTGATCAGTTGCAGCAGCCAAGACCAAGGCTCAGGGCCGACTAGATCGAGCGAGATGGCTCGGGTCGAGCGGAGCAAATTCCACCTTCTGTCCATATTCCGATGTTCTTGGGAAGGTATCTGATGGTCGCTCGACCAGGTCGAGCGGGATTGCTCGGGTCGAGCGAGATGGGCGGCAGCAGATTTTCGCGATTCTTTTAAAAAGCATTTTGGTCCAATTGAATTCATTTTACTTCTTATCTTTGCTGCCAGCCCCCTTTGCCACCCTAACCTATTCTCTAGGGGTGGCAACCCCTCTCCTATACCCTAGGGGTGGTGGAGCAATCATGAAACCACCACCCCCACATGCCTTGAAGCTCTATAAATAGGGAAGAAGAAGGAGTAGCTGAGGGCATCTCAAATTTTCATCTCCACTTAGAGTAATTTTATGCATTCTTCATTTGCTTAGCCTTTATTTCAATAGAGAGTTAGTGTATTGTATAATTCCACTTTCAAATCAAACACTTGCAATTTCATTTTCAATCTTAGTTTCATTTCCTATCTGTAAAACTTTGCAGTTTGGATTACTTCAACTATTGGTGTATTGTATTGAAGCTTTTGTAAGGAACTACTTGCATCATCCATTCATCTTGTTCATCAAAGAGTAATTTCTATCTTTATTTCATTGAACTCAATTCATGTAATTCATGTTATTGCTTGCCTTCACTTTCATATATTTATGCTTGAGTGTTCTTCAACTAGTTGATTCATATTGTTAAGATATTCTTATTGTAACGGTCCGGCTCGCGTGAGCCGGAAAATCATATGAAAATATGAATCCGGTTCACAACTGGACACTTAGAGGGAAAATTCCCATCCAAGATCGTTAACGCTCCAACGATAAGGGAACATCACTAAGAGAAAATTAAAACATATGGTAACGACAGGATTACAAAGTTCATAATACAACTTGAGAACCCAACGGCCTCTACTAACGAAACGACAAAACTAACTAGACCAAGTTCCATTACATAAATGTAAATTATTTTCTACTATAATTCTTATTACATAAAACGCGGTCTTGGGTGATGTGATCCTAACTTCAACCTCACTCCGATTCCCACCTGCCATCACCCTGCTAGTCGTCAATCGACAACGGAAGCAGGTTCAAAAGAACAATCCAATTCACGTCAGAGACAACATACAACTTATATCATCAAGTGGAAAACAAGCAATGTGTTCACCCTAGCATGCAAAGGCTCTAATATATTTATTCAAAATCCCCAACTTGAAACGTTGCCCATCCTATTCGGGTCGTCCAAGTAATAATCCAATTCATTTGGAGGAATACACTTGGGAGAGCTAATCCCAAGGCAACCACCGACCTAAGACGTTGCCCGTCCTGTTCGGGTCGTCAAAGGTTAAAGTATGCATATATACCCCCATGGTGACCGTAATGATCCAAAACTGCCATGGGAACAAAATTATATAATCCATTCCAATTTATTAACCCTTTGAGATAACCAAAACATCCATCCTCAAATTCCAAGTTAAACTTCTTTCAAATTATTTGAGGTGTCTAATCCTTATGTGAGTCACAATGCAATAATCAAGAATGAAACAACATTACTTGCACAACCACATATAAAGTATGGTCTAAGCGTGTACCTTTAGGCAACAGCAAACAGCAATAATTCAAATGCTACAGGAATTTCACCCTCTTATGAATCGATGTCCTAAACAAACATACACACAAAACAAACACGTATTAGAACGTGTTTACACCTCTAACTCATTCTATACCACTAACATATCAATAAGACTTAGTAATTTTAATTGATTTCATCAAATTCCAAATAACTCAAAATTCCATTTTTAACCAGAAACTTAAACTGTCGATTCGGACAGTTTAGAAAATCCAAATGAAAAATCCGACTTCACCACTGCGTCCGGAACGCATCAATTACCTTGGACACCAATTTTCAAAATTTCTAAAATTCATTTACTATTTTTAATTATTTTAAGCGTTTAAACGACTTTTAATATACCGATTAAACAAAACGACAACGAAAACACATCCCACTTAAAAGAATATGAGGCGTCACTTCCGGGGCAGCTATTGCTGTCCGGAAGTTCGTGCCATGTAATCATAATATCGCATTTCGATCATTTCCTTCATATAAAAAGGAAAATCCACTTTATAATTCTTAACTAAGAAAATAAAAAAAACCGAATCGTAAAACAACACAAATTCATAATTCTTAATACACAATCTCCTAACATTTCCAATCACATATAATTACTATCTCACCATTCAAACACATATTAAAAACGACAAATTCAAATAATAGAATTAAATACTTGATCTTTGCACAAATCGAACTATTATATTTTTTTTTGTAGAAATCATAAGCCAAACGCCCATATGATTCTAATCACACATATAAATAAATTCAACCCCTTAAACAAATCAAATTTTATTAAGGAATTTATATTCAAAAATACAAAACATGAATGTTTATTTCATTTAATTCACACAACTAAACTCCTTCTAGCAAATTGGAATTTTGCTAAGGATTTTAAAATCATAAAATAAATTTAAATATTAAAAGGTTTTATTCTTATAACAAAATTTGAATTTGTTGAAGAATATAAATCAAATGAAAAACTTTACACAATTTGTATTAACCCTTTTAACAAATTAATTTTGTTAAAGGATTATATATATATATAAATAAAAATTACATAGAAATACTCAATCCTCCTAAAAAGTCATAGGATATCACCATATTTTATAAAGAATACATAATTTCTTCAAAAGAAAATAAAATCTAATATTAGCAATTGAATTTTCACCTACCCTTTGAATTAAAAAGGTTGAATGAAGACAATGTTTTTTTTTTTTTTTTCTTCTAATGTGGACCGAAAACAAGAGGAAGAAAAGGGGAATTTCTATGTTTGATTTGTGAAGTAAGACAAAAGGAAAAATCATCTTACAAACAACCCAATTTATACACAAACCACAACTCTTAAGCTACCCATAACCCCCCTCATAATTTGCCATCAATTATACTTAAGAAGGGAGTTACAAAAACCCCTCCAAAGTCCCCATGACCGGCCACCCTTAATTACTACTAAGTAATTAATTTTTTTTTAATTTATTTATCTATCTAATTAATTCAAATGAAATTGATTGCTTACGTTTAATTTTACCACTCACGAAACATTAAATCAGATAGATAACGATAAGTCGTTATGCGACAAATATTAATTCGTTCGAACTTGATTATTATTTGATTTAAATCGCGAATATTAATTTATTAAAATTCACGGGGTGTTACACTTATTCAATTCATTTATCCATGTTTCTTAACTTAATTGTGATCTATAAATTCAATATGAATATGTGTGAGTAGTTTGTTTTAGCTTAGGTTAGGCATGATCACCATTAATATAGTTTGAATTGCTATCTTCACCTTTGGCATTGGTTGTGTTGTTTATGGTTTAGCATAGGTTTTGCTATCTTGTTTAGTGTCGTTGAATTGAGGGCGAGAGTCGATTTTTAACGATAATCTATGCTTTAAAGTTGAATCATCTCCATGAGAATAGGTAGATGTTTTGATTGGAAATAATGAATGTGTGCTTCATGTCTTAATCTATGCTTAGCTCCATGAGAATAAGTGGTTAAGTATGTTTTAGGAAGCTAATGTTACTCGAGAGAGAACATTAGTATTTAAGATACGTTCTTCCTCATAACAACCCATAACCATGACCTTAGGTTGAAGTTAGTAAATACTACCATGGTGAGAAAGCCTAACCTATGCCTATTTAGCTAATTGATTGTGTTCATTGTGTTCTTTGCCATAGTTCATAGTGCTCTTAATTACTTTTATGTTTTGTTTTTCGTTTCAATTGCTTGCTTTATATAGTTTCATCTCCAAACACCATCTTATATATGTTTTTGAGCTCACTAATTGATTGAGAAGCCATTGACATAACCCCCACTCCCTGTGGATTCGACCCGTACTTGCCGTCATACTAAACTACGCCGTGCACTTGCGGTATTACATTTGAAGGACGTAAAGCCCCGATCAGTATCCCGCGTTGGCATCCATGAAACTCAAGAGAGCATGCCCAACAGTTGAGTCCACCAATCTATCGATCTTAGGCAAAGGGTAATCATCTTTAGGGCAAGCCTTGTTGAGGTCAGTGAAATCCACACACATCCTCCATTTTCCTGACGGTTTTCTCACCAAGACTACATTGGCTAGCCATTCAGAATATTGGCATTTTCTGATGAATCCTGCTTTGAGGAGTTTATCTACTTCTTCTCTTGCTGCTTGCACTCTCTCGGCGCCCTGATGCCTAAGTTTTTGCTTGACCGGTTTGAAGCCAGGCTTGATGTCTAAATGATGTGAAGCTATTTCAGGTGGGATACCGGGCATCTCTTCTACGGTGTATGCGAAGATGTCGCGAAATTCCTTAATCACATTTATGATTGACTCTTCGACACCAGGGGGCATGCTTTTTCCAACACGAATCTTTTTGTCGTCTCCCCAAACAGCTATTTCTTCAAATCCGTCTACTGGTTGCGGTCGATCAACACATTGCATGTTGTCTAGACGAACCGTCATGATAGAGCGTGGTTCATCATCTTCAGCTTTTCTTTTCTTTGAACCTTCACCTGTGCTCCCTAATTTTATCCCCAATTTCAAGGTATTGACTTGGCATTCTCGTGCGACTTTTTGATCTCCTCGAAGGATCCCAACAATTCCATCATCCTTCTCGTATTGGATGAGAAGTTGATGGGTGGAAATGACGGCTTTTACTTTGTTAATCAAGGGAATGCCCATAATGATGTTGTAGGGGAACTGGATGTCAACGACGGTGAATTTTACTGGGAGGGATCTCCCTTTTCCTTTTTCTCCCAATCGGACCGGCAAGACAATGGTGCCCATTGGGATAACCCGACTTCCTCCAAATGCTACTAAGGGCCTATCGAGAGGTTCTAGATGATGAGCCTCATATTTCAGTTGTCTCAAACAGTCCATGGTGATGAGATCGGCGGTACTACCAGTGTCCACCAGTACCCTTCTTACGTTCATTAGTCCCACTTTCAAACTTAAGACAATTGGATCAGCATGAGGGTATTGGATGGGACTCCCCATCTTCTGATTAAAAATCATTTCTGGAGTGGTGGGGGGCTTGTCGGTGGTTTTGATAGTTTTCATCAGAGTGTGGACACTGTCCTTAATGGACCTGTTGCTAGCATGAAACTCGGAATATCCATCAGAGATAACGTTGATAAAGCCTTCGGTGGCACTAGATTGCTCTTTCCTTCTGTCGCCATTTTGGTCTCGCCTTTGGCTATTGTATGGACCCTGCCTTGGCTGATGTTGTTGATTTCAGTTCATGAAACGTCCCCACCTTCCTTCATCGGCAAATCGATCTAGGACCTTCTTGAGTTCTCGACATTGTGCAAGGGTATGACCATGTTCTTTGTGATATTCACACCACAAGTCCATGTTTCTCCTGTTCATTGACGTCGTCACTCGAGGTGGGTTTGGTAATTCAGATCGGATAGCATAGAAAATCTCCTTTTGATTCTTATTGAATCTTGAATCATAACCTCCATCTTTCAATTCTTTCAACCATTCTACAGAGTGGCTGTAGTCAGTTTTGAGTGGTCCCGACCTTGGTGGCCCCATTCGAGAAGGTCCTCCATATTCTTGCCAGTTAGGCATTCTAGCATGACTTACGGGCGCTTGAAGCTGGGATTGAGGCTTATCATTCTTTCTCTTCTTAGCTTGGGAGTCTACTAGTGTACAAATATCCGAGGCTTGAATGAATCTTTGGGCAATCTCAATCGCCTCGACGTAGGAAATGACTCTCTTTTCAATCAATTGCCATTTCAATTTATGGGTATTTAATCCATTAATGAGCGCGGGCACGGTGGTAGAGTCGCTTATGTCCGTGATAGTCAGGACTTCATCATGGAACCTTTTGATATAACTGGAGACTAACTCCCCTTCTTGTTGGATGATAGACATAAGGTGAATACTTGACTTCTTTTGTCTCTTAGAGACAACAAAATGATCTAGGAATATCTTCTCAAGTTGAGAGAAACTATCGACACTCCCGCACGGTAGTGAAGTATACCAAGACAGAGCCAACCTGGTTAGGGTAGTAGGGAATAACTTGCAAAGAAGAGCTTCACATGTAGTGTTTACTGCCATATGAGCTCGATATGACTCTATGTGTTCTTGAGGATCTTGTGTTCCATCAAATGTCACCATGTTAGGGATCTTGACTTTACTCCGGTTAGGAGTAGCCAGTATTCGGGCGGACAAGGGGGTCTTAAAGACAAAAGGAGCGTGCGATGGTCCACCTACGTCAAACTTGTCTTCATCGGGCTTCAGTGGGCTTTGGTGAGATACTTTCTCTCGTTGAGAAGGGGAATGTTGATAAGAGTGCTCTCTTTCTTTTCTTTTAGAGTTGATAAGGGCGCGGGCATCTATCCCACCTGTACGGAGCTTTCGACTGGTAATGATCTCTCTAGCATCCATGACAGAGCGTGCCTTTGTCCGGTTAGGATCTTGGCGACGTTCTTCCCTTTCCCGGTTAGGGTCAGGGTCTTGCCTCTTCCTTTCCCGGCTAGGGTTAGGATGGAGTTGTGCTGAGTTGTCATGACGATGACTACCCTCGGTGGGCTGATGAGAATGTTCTTTTCTGGCATTATGAGGATGGGTGTGATGAACATCACGATTTTGGTTGAATGGTGTCTCCTGGCTTTCGGCCACATCTTCAACATAGTATTTCAGGGGGGTAGGTTTGTGGATGGGTGTGGGTGTTTTCTTATGAGAAGGTTGGGTATGTTCATTTTCGACATTGGGTGAAGATCGAACAGGGATTACTCTTAGAGCTTGCGTAATGTGTTCTTGTAGCTGAGCAGTCAGAAGGGTTGCGAATTCTTAAAGGTCTTGATGAGTGACGGGATCAGGGTTAGAATTCGGATTAACAATGGGGGGATGAGAATGGTGGGCACGGCCAGAACTATTTGCTTCAGACGGATGAGGACCCGACTGATGGATACGAGCCTGGGTGTTTCTTTTTGGAGGCATGACTTTCAGTTCAAGTTCAGAGTGAGGTGTTACTCTTCCCCACAGACGGCGCCAAACTGTTTCGGGTGAAACTTAGTTACAATTTATATTAAGAGGGGGAAGGGTAATTTATGCTGTGACTCCAAGTAGAAACGTCCACGTGTCGAGGTACATGGTAGCCCGATTTAATAACTTGAGGTTGGATGTGATTGAAGATGGTCGAATGTGGTTGAAGATCTTCGAACAATCCTACAAAACGAACACAGGTTACTAGCCCGGGGGTGGCACCCGGGAAAGCCCCTCCGATGCTTAAGTCAGAACGAGGTTGAATATTAAATTTGACAATGGAATTACTTAGAGAGAATATGGGAGAAAAACTTACTTCAATAGGGCATTTTGCGAGTATTTATAGTCGTTTGCTTCATACTGATGTTAAAACAGACCGTATCTGCTTTTTGGGCCGATAAATCACGAAACAGATCGACACGTAATCCGGAATTGGGCTTGACTATTTTATTGACTATGTTTGACTTGGGTTTGACCATATATAAGACCCAAGTAATATTGGGGCCTTAGGCCCAAAACAAATTGTATAGTTGTAATATATTTTTTTTATTTTGAGAGGAATACATTTTTTGAAGTGGTAGTTTAATATTGCGTATGTATAAGAATAACTAATCGTTTGAAAATAATGTATCATGTAAATGATACATGTATCATGTATCATGTAAATTATTTTTCATGCTAATTAGTGTTGCTTTGTTGTAAAAGGTAATCAATTTTATCATGGGCTATTCCACACAGTCCGGTGTGAATAACGTCAGGACAAATTAAAGCATAAGAAAATTATTTTAAAATGAAAATTATCATCATGAAATTATATATGATGATGATGCTGGATACTAATACTTATACATCTGCAACCTTATCACTCTTCACAAATTTATAACGCATTCACATTTTAATAATTTTTATTCGTATTATTATTAATAAAAATGAGCAAATACTCTCTCTATCCCTTTAAATTAGCATCGTTTGACTCAAAAAGCTCTCACATTTTTTGGTCAAAGGGTGCTATCTTAGAGGGACTGTGGGAGTATATATTATGAAATTTGATAGGGCAACTTGAGAGACGACATACATACCGGAAGTAGGGATGACAATGGGTCGGACTTGGCTCGGATTATGCATACTCCAACATTGCTCCGGATAATAGTCAGACATTATTTTTTTAGTCCACCTCCACTCGGAGTCGAATCATGCATACTCCATGTTTGCCCCGACTCGGACTCTCAGATTCTCGTATCTCCAACGGTGTCGGATTATTATCAAACAGAATCGTTGTGATATTGTACTAATGATTTTAAAGCATACAAAATTAACAAAATATATTTTTCAAATACAATTTAATAAAAAATATGTACTTTCAATTCAAGTTTAACAAGAGAAATAGTCATACGACTACAATTTAAAAATTTTTCTCAATTTTTGATTTGGCGTATTTTATTTCTCTTGATCTGATTTGTCGTATTTTGATTGATTAATCTAATTGAAAATGCCAAGTAGTTTTTCAACATCGAAAATTACAATTGGTACGAAAGAGAGCTTGAATTAGTCATGTCTAGAGTTTTCAAAGTCGGATGTCCTTCAGGGTCGCAGTCGGGTCGAAGTGTCGGATTTTTTATAAGGTCCAACTCCGGTCCGTCTCTAACACGAACTCGAATTGTAAAGTCGAAATCGATGTCGAATGACTTTTTCATGAGACTCAAATCGAATTCAGACTGAATTGCCATAAGTCTTAAAAATTTGAATATGCAATGTAAAAGATGTGGAAAAATAATAACGCCTGCTACTAGTAGTAGTTACCAGAGTAGCCGTTGAACTACATTTATAGATTCTCCCCACTAGCGGTTAATTTTCAGTTCCCAAGATTTTACACACCACTTACACAAATCCCCTCGCCCAGACCCCACACATTTCTCTATTATTTTCACCTGTCACCAACTACAATGATCTAATAGTTTATTAAAAACAATACTATTACAAATTTATCTCAATTAAAAAAAATTAAAATATTTAATTTTTCACGTTGTCCAATAAACTAATTTAATCTTTAATATCTACTCCTCTCCTATTCAAATTAATTGTCCACTATGAGTTTGGACCGGATTTTAAGAAAAAAATGGTAGTGGGGTGGTAGTGAGGTATTTTAAGTGATTATAATAATTGAAAAGGTGGTAGTGAGTGGGTATTTTAAGTGATTATAATAATTGAAAAGGTGGTAGGTGGGGTATTATTAAATAATATAAGTTGGGGTAATTGGGGGTATTTAGGTAAAAAGTTTTGCCAAAAATAGAAAGTGGTCAAGTAAAGAGACTTTACCAAATAAGAAAAGTGGACAATTAATTTGAATAGAAGGGAATATAATTTTGTATAATAAAAATTGTAAAAAATTAATATTAATAATCTTTGCCTGAAGACGAATCAAACAAAATCCATTTAACCATATTTTAACATATAGATAATTAATTAATCACAAATTAAAAGAAATAAATAAATAGTGCTTGTATATCCAATGTTAGGACTACATTGGAATAGAGGAAGTAATAATTAAGTTAACACATTAAAAACAACATTCAACTTAAAATAAACACTCAGCAGCGTGGCAGTAACAGAGGTAAAAGACACAAATATTTTAGCAAGTATCAGAATTCAGACATCAGATTCAGCACCGAAAATGCTGATTCACTGAAACGCATCATTTTTGCTCTCTTCTCTAACCAAAATTTTAGTTTCCGTTTCAAATAATAATTTAATAATACCATTATTAATATGCACATGGCCCACACTCAGCATATGTGTCCTCATCCTTTTTACCGTTACCCGCTCCCCGTATATAAATGCTATTCTCCTTTAACTTTTCCACAACTCCACTGTTCAATCCCACTAATAAAATTCCTACTTTTATCTCTCTTTGATTTTGATTTCGTTTCTCATATTTTTCAACTTACAAACTCAAAATGGCTGACTCTAACGGTCGAAAACTACTAGTTGAAGTCTGTAATGCCAAGAATTTGATGCCTAAAGATGGCCAAGGAACCGCCAGTGCATTTGTAATGGTGGATTTTGACGGCCAACGACGTCGTACTAAGACAATTTCTCGTGATCTCAACCCTCAATGGGATGAGAAGCTTGAATTCTTTGTACACAATATTGAATCAATGAATTCCGAAATATTAGAGCTGAATGTGTATAATGACAAGAAGACCGGGAAACGCACTAATTTCCTCGGTAAAGTCAAGATTTCTGGATCGAGTTTTACTAAATTAGGGTCGGAAACCTTAATTTACTATCCATTGGAGAAGCGGAGTGTGTTTTCTCAGATTAAAGGGGAGATTGGGCTTAAGGTTTGGTACGAGGATCCACCTGTGGAAGAGGAGAAGAAACCAGATGAGCAGAAGGAAGAAGAGAAGAAGAAAACGGAGGTTGCTGTGGAAGAGAAAAAAGAAGAGGTGAATAAAACAGAAGAAATGAAAGAAAAAGTCGAAGAAAAGCCGCCCGAGCAGAATAATCCAGCACCTCAAGAAGAGACGAATAAAGAAACTCCAGCACCACCACCACCGCCAGATGCTGTCGCAGAGGTTAAACCTCCAGAGAATGAGAAGAAAACAGAGGATGAAAAGAAGAATCTAGAAGTTTCTACTACAAATAATAATAGTAGTAACAGTACTGTTGATAATGATAACATAATCACTACTAATACCAGAAGTGATTTAGAGATCCGATCTGTTTCCGGTTCAGACCGGAGGAGTGGAACGGGGTATGATTTAGTAGATCGGATGCCATTTTTGTACGTTCGTGTTGTAAAAGCGAAACATTCGAATCCAGAAGTTGATGCGATGAGTTTTGCTAAATTGGTGATTGGAACTCATAGCATAAAAACGACGTCGGAGAAGAATAATAAAGATTGGGATCAAGTTTTTGCTTTTGATAAAGAAGGGTTAAATTCGAGTTCTCTGGAAGTATCAGTGTGGACAGAGATGAAAAAGGAAGAGCAAGAAGGTTCAAACATTGAAGAGAAATGTCTTGGTACGGTGTCGTTTGACTTACAGGAGGTACCAAAACGCGTACCCCCTGATAGTCCTTTAGCTCCTCAATGGTACACTCTTGAAACAGGTTCCGATGTTGGTGGTGCTGATGTCATGGTTGCGGTTTGGGTTGGAACCCAAGCTGATGAAGCATTCCAAGAGGCTTGGCAATCGGATTCGGGTGGGTTGATTCCGGAGACCCGAGCCAAGGTTTATCTTTCTCCGAAGTTGTGGTATTTACGATTAACGGTTATCCAAACCCAAGATTTACAACTAGGATTGGCGTCACCTGAATCAAAAACTCGAGCTCCAGAGCTTTATGTTAAGGCTCAACTTGGAGCTCAAGTTTTTAAGACGAGTCGAATGGGGTCCTCTAATCCTACGTGGAATGAAGATCTGGTGTTTGTGGCAGCAGAGCCTTTTGAGCCGTTTCTGGTGGTTACCGTTGAGGATATTGTAAGTGGAAAATCCATTGGATTGGTTAAGGTACACATGGCAAGCATCGAACGGAGGAGTGATGACCGAGCACAACCCAAATCAAGGTGGTTTAATTTGGTTGGGGAGGATGAGAAGAGCAAGTCTTATGCTGGAAGGATACACATTCGAACCTGTATTGAGGGTGGTTATCATGTGCTTGATGAGGCAGCTCACGTGACCAGTGATGTTCGAGCCTCTGCAAAGCAACTTGCCAAACCACCCATTGGATTGCTTGAGGTTGGTATCCGTGGGGCAAACAATCTTTTACCCGTAAAAACTAGAGATGGGACCCGTGGTACAACAGATGCTTATGTTGTGGCGAAATATGGTCCAAAATGGGTTCGTACCCGTACTATACTTGATCGGTTCAATCCACGTTGGAATGAGCAGTATACATGGGATGTGTATGATCCATGTACAGTTCTCACTATTGGGTTGTTTGACAATGGGCGATACCATAAGGATGAAACTTGCAAACCAGGGAAGGATATACGTATGGGGAAGCTACGAGTGCGTTTATCAGCCCTGGACACAAATCGAGTTTACCTTAATTCCTACCCGCTTACTGTATTACTTCCGGGTGGGGCTCGAAGAATGGGTGAGATAGAGATAAGTGTAAGGTTCACTTGCTCATCATGGATAAGTCTTCTACAAGCATACTCAAGCCCAATGTTACCTAGAATGCACTATGTATGTCCATTAGGTAGAGCTCAACAAGACATTTTAAGGCACACGGCAATGAGAATTGTGACAGTTAGGCTAGCTCGGTCAGAGCCACCTTTAGCGCTAGAAGTGGTCCAATACATGCTTGATTCAGACACTCACATTTGGAGTATGAGAAAGAGCAAGGTGAATTGGTTCAGGGTAGTCAGTGGGCTATCTAAAGTAGCTACTTTGGCTCGATGGCTCAACGGAATTCGCACATGGGCTCATCCACCAACTACAATCCTAGTCCACATTATAATCATAGCCATTCTCCTATGCCCACACCTTGTGCTACCAACTTTCTTCATGTATGCCTTCTTAATCCTAGCCTTTCGAATTAGATTCCGTACAAAGGTCCCTCTTAGCATGGATCCTCGCATATCTTGTGTGGATGTGGTTACCAACGATGAGCTTGATGAGGAGTTCGATGGATTACCAACCACACGATCACCTGAGGTTGTTAGGATAAGGTACGATAGGCTTCGGGCTTTGGCAGGAAGAGCTCAGCTATTTTTAGGAGATATGGCAGCCCAATGGGAGAGAGTAGAAGCCTTGTATAATTGGAGGGATCCAAGAGCTACGGGAATATTTTTAGCATTTTGCTTGGTAGCATCATTAGTATTCTATATGGTGCCATTTAACGCTTTTATGTTAGGATTAGCTTTCTATTATTTAAGACATCCCAAGTTTAGGGATGACATGCCCTCTGTACCTGCTAACTTTTTTCGACGTCTACCCGCTTTTTCCGACCAAATTCTTTGAGGTTGTGATGACGGGGTTTTCATTAATTTAGTTAAATGTATAATTTCAATATATTTATCTTATTGAAGAATTTACCACATTGTTTTATTCTTATTGTCAAACTTTAATTTTTCAATATAGTTGGAGAATCAACATTCGTTTAATACATAAGTTGAGTGTATTCAAATGGGCCAAAATTTAATTTTTTTGCTGCTAGGGAAATGGGAGGGAAGAATTCTTAGATTTATTGTTGCTCACATAATTTGGGGAAATAGAAGAAAGAGTAGGTGTAGAAAAGTTTTTAGATTTTATTAATTTAGGTGATGATGATGATTGTGGGTAAGGATGATCTTGAAATTAAAAAGAGTTTGGCTCATGTGGTTAAAGCTCTTGTGCATCTCATTACTCCAATCAACATAATGTGTTATTTTTTCGGTGGTTTCTTCTCTCGTTTCTCTTCGAACACCATCTAAAATGAACATACCTATCTATGGTAAGACTGCCTACACCTTAGGCGGGGCTGGCCCTAGGTTTTTAGGGGCCCAGGACGAAAGATTATTTATGAGCCCCTAAACTATTTTATCTAAATATAAAAAATGGGCAACTCATGAATACTATTCATCCTTTCATGCATGAATAGTGTTTTTGCCATGTGTTTGTCCTTTCCAGCCAAGTAAGCACTTTTGCCATGTGTCTCTCCACCTCATGTGTGTCTGTCCACCTAATACTACATCCAACCCTTAATCTTCTTTATTTCCTCTGAGTATTCTCTTGGGTAAACATAAAGTTCACCTTTCCCATGGCAAACATCAATGCTATCGTCCAATGGCAAACATCTAGCTACTCAAATCCACCTTCACTCCCTTCCCACGCCATTTCCTAATCCCATAGAAAACTCACTGGTTATTGCAAAGATCTGAACCTGAACTCATATCCACCTTTTCACGACAATTCCTAATCCCATGGCAATTTTGCAAACTCACTGGATAATGCAGAGATCTAAATGTTTCATCCGTGAACTCACTGGGTATTACGTATTCAGCATAATCCACATGAAGATCCTCATTTATTGTTATTACTCTTCACCATCTCCATTGTGTTGTTCATTAATTCCTCATACAAAAGCCATATTTATTGCTGTAGCTACTTGCTTGTCAACTACAAGTCGACGGTACGTTTTCCATCTTGCATTAAATTGAGTTTTGTTGATTTTGTTCAGGATTTATTTCAGATGGATTTCGTGAATGTAACGTTGGCAATTTCTAAATTTGAAGTAATGTTGATTTCTGTTCATTTTTTGAATATTACATTCATGAAAGTTAAATTTCCTTACAGGATAAACTCTTGAGAAAGTAAAATTGTAAGGTTCTTCAATTGAATGGAAATTTTGGGAATCAATTGATGTTCAATTGACTAATTTCTGAGTATGAATGTATGATGCAAGTTGTCATGCCATTATTTCAACATTTCGTTGGGTTTTCCAATTAATCAACATCTGATAATTTTACATTACTGTGTTTAATGTAGCTTAATTTGATTCAAGTTGGAATTTCGGGATGAAAATTCTCTGATTTTAGCTGGAATTTCGGGATTAAAATTCTCTGATTTTAGCTTGCTAAATTGTTGAGTAATGTTATATTTTGAGTGTAATAAGCTAATTTATAAGGGCTCAAAAAAAGTTAGTTTTTGATTGTTGTGGGGCTGTGATATTGTGCTATCTTATGGTTTCTTCTAGGCTGTTTCAACTACTTCGACAACGGCAGCATCGACAACATTAAGCAGCAGCAGCCACAGGTTCAAAGACTGCACACCAGCAACACCCTGTGTATCATCATCAAAGCCAGTGAAAAAATGAAATCCAAAATACATTACTAATCTACTTATGTTTCTAGCTTACATTTAATTGAGTTCTGTTCGTATGCTAAAGTGAATATTTTAATCAACATTTTTAATATTTGTGAGTATGTCCTGGTTAAGAATCCATAATGGTTGGTGAAGGAAGATGTAGATCAGAGATGTGTCGGTTCCTTGGATAAAATTGAAAGGAAAGTGTTGGAAAAATCAGTGAGAGATGAGAAGCAAAAAGGAAAGAAATTAAAGGTCATTATTGTTGACAAGAATAGTCAGCCATGGTGGTGGTTGCTGAACAAGGGCTGACTGCCTCATTTTTGTGCATCTCTTTGTTAGCATTATTAGTTAGACTCACTGTTTCACTTCACCCTTACTCGGGTTGTAATACTCGAATTTCCTTTCGTCCTTTACAATTTTGAAAATCCCGCCATGTTTGGATTTTGAGTTGCAATTTGCTATGTTAATGTTTCACAAGGCTGTATTTTATTTTGAATCCTTGAAGGCTAATTGTCCAAATTCGAAGATTAAAAATTTGTTCGGGTTGTATTAATACAAATTTTTTCATTTATTTTTTGATCTGGATGTGATGTATATGGACTATGGAGTTGTGGCATTACAGACATTAAATTACTTTTCTTTCATTTATAATGCTGAAGTGATTTCTTTGTGGTTTTATATTGAAGTCGTGAGCTCCATGGTTTTTCAGGAGGAAGAATTGAAGGGCGCTGTGGTACTAATCTTTGCGAACAAGCAGGTTCGTCTCGTGATCCTCCTTTTGCTCAACAGTATAGTATCATTGTTGTTTGATCCATTTTCTTCCCTTTCCTACTTCTGTTTCTTTTATTTCGTTCATCCCGTTTTCTAATGTCTGAATTGGCGGGTGGATACCATTGTGCGGTTGGTGGTGTGCGTTTTTTGACCTTAAGATGGCTATAAAGATTTCCTTGTCACATTTTCAGTAGAGTTGATCAGATTAAACCCGACAAGCAAGCCTGACCCAATCAATCCTAAAGCTTGGTTGTGAAGGATCAAACAAGCCTAAACACTAAGTAAATCAGACTGCAGGCTGGGATGGGCCTTGCAGGCTGATTATCTTCTATTATTTCCAAGTACTTAAGATTTCTAGTTCCAATCGGCAGTCGTGTTACAGGATCTACCCGGTGCACTCGACGATGCTGCTTTAATTGAGGCATTGGAGCTCCACAAGATCAAAAGCCGCCAATGGGCCATCTTCAAAACATCTGCCACTAAAGGAGAAGGCCTTTTTGAGGGTTTAGACTGGTATGCTTTCGCTTTATCCCCCTTTAATACTATCATCGTAACTTTTCCTACGAATAATTCTTGATTGTTGTTATTCTCTTGATCCATTTAGGTTGAGTAATAGTGTGATATTGTTCAATTTTATAAGTAGTTTGCTCATCTACACGATAATTGTGTTGAAGTATGATGAATCGATAGTATTATTATATTTAATAGTGTAAATCCATTAGAAATTATGATGATTCTATAGTATAATTAATCAATGTTCTTGTATATATGCAGAACTTGCCTCGAACTTTCCCTGTCGATCCTTGGTTGGATACACCAGAGGGTGATGCAGTTCTCCGGCTTGTTCTTGTTGAGTACTCATTTCGTGATTGTTATGTTGGTTACTGTCATGTAACATCCCGTAATTTAACTCGTGTTGTTTTAAAAGAGAAATAGACTTTTTGAGTAACCAAATATAGTTCGAGTCAAACCGGGGCGTTAAACGGTTAGTTAAAACGGTTCAGGCGAAATAAAAACTTGCGGAACGAGTTCTAATAATGCTAATACAATCTACCAGACGTAAAGACGAAGCAGCAGATAAGTTTGCAAAATTAATTCTATTTATTACAACTCGAGAGCGTTCACGCCTCTTAAACCAACATTAAAAGAAAATACGGAAATTTAGGTTCATAATAAATTCTGATAATAACGTTTTATTCCTCCCAGAATAGTCCTCACTCCCCACCTGCAATTAACTTACTGCTAGTCATTATCCGAAGAGTAAACGACATCATCGCAGGATCGTTAAGACCAAAAAGTACACGTCAGCAAAGAATTACAATTCAATTAATCGAGTACAACAAAGTAAAAGTATTAACATTAATAATTTTCATGTTCCAGTTAGTCAGCCATACTGCGGTATCTATTCCAGCCATACTGCTGGTACCACTTCAAACTCCATAGGCGAGACAATACATTAGGGGGAGCTAACCCCTAAGCAAGTCTCTACCATAGACACACGTCCTACTTCGGTGTCTATGGTCAAGTATGCATACCCCCGCGGTGGCACATAGACTCCAACGCCGCGAGTAAAATCATTCCACCAATTGACGTCATACAACGTCCACTTTCAAGTTAGTGAGGTCATACTACCTCTGCTTATTAAGAGTTATAATATAATAAATTATTCGGAAGCGTATCAATATTCACATTACATGCCCATACTTTACCTTTGCTACCATAACATATGGTACGTAACCTATACTACAATTCTATGCTGCTGTACGTACCTTGATCAAGCAAACAAAGCAAAAGGCCCAAATCAATTTCCGGTCACGAATCGGCTTCCTACAAGGTTTAACCGTTTTCGGAAATAAGAACACATTCACATCATCCTCAAGGTAAAACACCTCACATACAAACAATTACCATCACACGTAAAACACATACGCATAACACGCGACATATGCCACAACTCCAAACACATTAAATTCCCCTAAAAAAAACAGCAACTAAAAACTGCCCAGAAACCTGCCTCAAGACTGTCAAAACGCAAATCCGACTTCACCGTTGCGTCCGAAAGGCATCAAAACCCCCGAGTACAATTTTCATAATTTATAACATAGTATAGGTATTTTTAACCTAATTTCAAAGCCAAAAATACCCTAAAAACAACATTTTTTCACCATTTTCCAATCCTACGGGATTTGTCATTTTTTTTATTCAAAATTCACATAAATTCTAATTTCTACATTTCCTACTAAATCAATATCTTACAAACCATAAAATTATGCTCTCATAAAATAAATCATTTTCAAGATCCACAATTAATAAAACCCTTAAACAAATCATGTATATTAAAATCTCAAACCAAGTCATAACAACCTCTTGTATTTCAACAAAACTTTTTCCTTAACAATTCAACTTTAAACATACACATTTTTTTTATTAACATCACTTTTATTATTCCTATGATTATTATAATTAATTTTCACATCCAACAACACATAATTTAACATGCTCTTTTCATACACAACATCCACATCAACATTTGTCAATTATTTAATTATAACCACACTACTACAAAAATCATGAAATAAATATACTAAAATTCATTCACACAAAACATCACATACTCTATATAATTACATTTAAAATTTACTAAAAGATAATACATAGAAATACTTACAAAGGAGATGGAAATACCAAAAATTCAAGTGTAGAAGAGCAAAATGGTGTGAGGCTTAGTTAGGGTTTGAGAATTTGGTGTTTCTAGGAATATTGAGAGTAAGAGAGGATTTTAGGTTTTAGGAAATTAGAATAATTAAAATGGAGGATAATTAGAGTATAGTTAATCTTTAGGCAATTAGGAAAATCTCTTAATATTCCATGGGAGTTACATACCCATTAATCACAATTCACACTACCTAATGGCCGGCCCTGAATTCCCTTTTAACTATTTTTTTTTAATTTTTTTAATTTTTTTAATTGTATTTATTTATTTTTTTAATTGTATTTTTTTATTTTTTTATTTTTTTTTATTAAGAAGAGTTTAGGATGTTTGGGCCCAAAGGTTTTAAGGTTTTAAAAGTTGTACAATGTATGTCCAAGGCTCATTCCCAAACATTAGCTATTAATAAAACATGAGATACTAGGAATTTTTATTAAATATACCGGAACTAAACGGTTTAAAATATCGGGGTGTTACAGACTACCCCCCTTAAAAAGGTTTTGACCCCAAAACCTAACATGCAGCCTATAGAACACATGCAAGCAATAACACAAATACAAACACAACACACAAAAACATGCACACAAAACCACACGCAACACGCACACAAACACCACATGTAACACCTAGCCACGGAAAACTTAGGTCAACATACGCAATGTGCGAAAATCCTATCGCTTTCTACCCCCTTTAAAAAGTTACGTCCCGTAACTTACTAACCTGAGAAAATAGGTGTGGATACTTAGCGCGCATGGAAGCCTCCGTTTCCCAAGTCGCTTCTTGAGACCGATGGTTAGACCACAACACCTTAACCATTTCGACGTCCTTACGCCGAGTACTGCGAACCTTCCTGTCTAAAATCTGGATTGGTTGCTCTTCATAAGTGAGACTTTCATCAAGCTCCAATTGTTCTGGGTCCAAAACATGCGATGAAGCCGCGACATAGCGTTTCAACTGGGAGATATGAAAAACATCGTGAACCTTGCCCATTGCATTAGGTAACGCTAACCGATATACTAACTTCCCAATCCTTTCCACAATCTCATAGGGACCAATGAAGCGTGGGCTTAACTTTCCACGAGCACCAAAACGAACCACGCCCTTCATTGGCGATACACGAAGAAGAACCTTATCGCCTACGGCATATTCATCAGGACGACGACGAAGATCAGCATAAGACTTATGCCGATCTTGAGCCGCCTTCATTTTCTCTCGAATCAACTTGACTTGCTCAGTCATCTGAACTAACATATCCGGCCCTAAAGTTACAGACTCGGTGAAATCATCCCAAGACACTAGACTACGACACTTGCGACCATACAGTGCCTCAAACGGAGCCATCTGAATTGTAGCCTGATAACTATTATTATAAGAGAACTCCACAAGATCCAAATGCTCATCCTAAGAACCCTGCCATTCCATGGCTACTGCTCGCAACATGTCCTCCAACACCTGATTAACACGCTCGGTTTGACCATCCGTCATCGGGTGAAAGGACGTACTATAAAGAAGAGTGGTCCCCAAGGCTGTTGTAAGGATTTCCAGAAATGCGACAAGTACCGGGTATCCCGATCAGAAACTATAGTACGAGGTATCCCATGATATCGCACCACATATTTAATGTACGCACGAGCAAGTTGTTCCATATCCCACTTACAATTCATCGGTATGAATCTTGCGGACTTAGTAAGTCTATCCACAATCACCCAAAGAGTGTCATTACCAGCTTTAGACCGTGGCAAACTTACGACGAAGTCCATTGAAATATCATCCCACTTCCATACCGGGACTTCTAAGGGCTGTAATAATCCAGCTGGCCTTCGGTGTTCGCTCTTAACCTTTTGGCACGTCAAACACTTAGAAACAAACTCGGCAATGTTCTTTTTCATACCCGACCACCAAAACATACCTTTTAGATCTTGATACATTTTATCTCCACCCGGGTGAACAGAGTATCTCGAACTGTGTGCCTCGTTCAACAGAGTGTCTTTTAATGAGTCACATCCTTCCGGTACACACCATCGTCCTTTAAAACGAAGACTACCATCTTCATGAATTGTAAAGCCTTCGGCTTTCCCTTCGCTTGCTTGTTCACGTAACTTAATGAGCTTGGGATCGTCCATTTGTTTAATCATGATCTCCTCAAAGAACGTAGGTTGAATGGACAGAGCTCCCAGTTTGGCTTCCAATTCACCCATTTTGATTATCTCTAAGTTCAACCTCTCAAATTCCTTACTTAACTCCTCAGACGTTATCAAGGTTGCCACCGAATGGTTTGATTTCCTGCTTAAAGCATCTGCGACTACATTTGCGCGCCCTTCGTGATAAGAGATCTCTAGGTCGTAATCACTGATTAATTCTAACCAACGTCGTTGCCGCAGATTCAGTTCGGGTTGTGAAAATAAGAATTGTAGACTTTGGTGATCTGTGAAAATCGTACACTTCACCCCGTACAGGTAATGCCGCCAGATTTTTAACGCAAACACCACAGCTGCTAGCTCTAAGTCATGCGTTGGGTAATTGACTTCGTGAGTCTTCAGTTGACGTGAAGCATAGGCTACCACCTTCCTATCCTGCATTAGGACACAACCCAATCCATGTTTGGAAGCATCGCTATACACAGAATACTCTAAAGAAGGATCAGGTAAGACTAATACTGGGGCAGTAGTTAACTTTTCCTTCAACATCTGGAAAGCTTTCTCGCAGTCCTCGGTCCACTCAAACTTCTTTTCCTTTTTCATCAAGGATGTAAGTGGGCGAGCAATACGGGAAAAATCCTTTACAAAACGACGATAATATCCGGCTAAACCCAAGAAACTTCGAACTTCCGTAACATTCCGAGGTGTAGACCAATCTCGTACGGCCTCCACCTTCGTCTCATCGACTGAAATACCATCCTTAGAGACAAGATGACCCAAAAAGGCCACCTGTTCTAACCAGAACTCACACTTCAAAAATTTTGCATACAACTGATTGTCCCTTAGAATCTGCAAGATTAACCTTAGATGTTCCTGATGCTCTTCAGGAGTCTTGGAGTATACCAAAATGTCATCAATGAATACTACCACACACTTATCGAGATAGGCATGAAAAACCTGATTCATCAACCCCATGAAAGTCGCTGGTGCGTTCGTCAACCCAAAAGGCATCACGGTGAATTCGAAGTATCCATACCTCGTTCTGAAAGCTGTCTTACTGATATCCTCCTCCTTAATACGTAACTGGTGGTACCCTGACCGCAGATCGATCTTTGAAAAGATTCCATCTCCCCTCAGTTTATCAAAGAGGTCATCAATCCGTGGTAACGGGTACTTGTTCTTAACGGTGACCTTATTAAGTTCCCAAATTCAATACAGAGACGCATTGTCCCGTCCTTTTTCCTCACAAATAGCACTGGAGCTCCCCAGGGCGAAACACTAGGTCGTATATAACCTTTTTCTAATAACTCCTCTAACTGAACCTTCAACTCCTCCATCTCCTTCGGGGCCATTCGGTAAGGTGCCTTAGAAATTGGCCCCGTTCCTGGTATTAATTCAATCGAGAAATCTACACCTCTCCTCGGAGGAATACCAGGAATCTCTTGTGGAAAAACGTCCTTGAAGTCGTTGACCACTGGTATATCCTCAAGTCGTACCTCCCGTTCCTTTACTTTACTCACGCTACACAGAAACCATTGTTGCCCTTGTTTAATTAACTTCTTAACTTCTAAAGACGACACAACCTTTACCCTAGGCCCTTTAGGAAGGTTCCTATGTTTGACCGTCTCTCCTCTAGGCCCACTCAAAGTCACAGACTGCTCTTCACAATCTATTGTCGCTTTGTATCTACCTAGCCAATCCATCCCAAGTATCACATCCAGGTCACCCATTTCTAAAGACAACAAATCACTCAGGAATTTTGTTTTCCCTATTCTCACCGGCACATCACGAAACAACACATTACAATAAAAAGTCTCTCCAGAGGGAACAGTGACCGAAAAAGATGTTTTCTCTGGGTTTTCCAACCCTAAGTCTTTAACTCTAGACATAGAAATGAAAGAGCATGATGCACCAGAGTCAAAAAGAACTTTAACAGGCTTGGTATTGATGCAGAACGTACCTGTAACCACATTAGCTGTCTCTGTCTGCGCTGCTTCTCTTGTGTTTACTGCGGACAATCGGCCCAAATTCTGAGTGGCAGCTGTACCTCCTTGGTTTCCACGTTGCCCCGTAAAGTTCTCACTCCTAACATTCCCCTGAGATTGTTGACCAGCAGTGTGGTTTCCTTGAAACCTAGAATTTGTGGCACCCCCCAAGTTGCGACCAAAACCACCAGCATTGTGGTTTCCCCTTCCACCTTCGTTATTGCCTCTCCCGTTACTGAAACGTTGCTGATGAGAACCTCGAGGATTACCCCCTTGAAGCTCTTGTTGACCCAAACGAGCATAACATTCATACATCCTGTGACCCGGTTTACCGCAGTGAGAGCAGTCCACTAACATACCCCGGCAGTCCCTTCTAGGATGATTTCGCTGACATCTCCTACAGTTGTATACCCTTTCTTTCCCATTGCGATCATACAAGGGTTTCGACATTCGAACTTCTGGAGTCGAATCTCCCCTATTCTTACTAGACTGGCCTGCATGAAAGCCTTTTTCTTGGAAACTCCCAAACGGCTTATGCCTTTTGAAAGTATTCTGAACGGGATTATTCACACCTACAGCATTCTGAAATAAGGTATCCTTCCTTTTTTCTCCACTCTGACCCATTTTCTCCCGTTCCTTCCTAATAACATTCCCGATCTGTGCAACTCTTTTATATAACTTGTCTAACGTATCATACCTATCAGTCTCAATGTGCTTCTGAATCTCGTACGATAGACCTAATTCGAACCGCTGCATTTTCTTTCCTTCCGTTGGAACATCTTCAGGACAGAACTTCAGATATTCCATAAATTTCTGATAATACTCGTCCACCGATAAACTTCCCATTTCAAACCTAGCAAACTCATTAGACTTGTCCTTCCTCACATGAGGCGGGTAAAACTTATCCCTTAACGCCCCCTTAAAATCATCCCAGCTTAAGTCACCATTGCTTTCAGCCACTAGTCTTGCTTTGCTGTGAGTCCACCAATAGTCGGCGTCTTCCACTAGGAAAAACGCAGCTTGGTCAACCATAAACTCAGCGGGACATTTAACGACACTGAAAAGTTTGTCAAACTCCCTCAGCCAGTTCTCTAACAGGGATGGTTCACCTTTTCCATTGTAGGTAGAGGGTTTACTTTGAGCTATCCTTTTACTTATTGAGGAAGCTCTTTCCTCCACAGATTTTGGTCTAGGGTTTCTCGCCCCCGCTAAAGCCTTAACTAAGTTTCGCAGAACTCGGTCAGAGCTCCTTCGTGGCGTAGACCGATTCAGGAAGGGCGGCATGCTGGCAGGTATACTGCATAAGGTTAAACGAGGTGTGTAAATATATAGGTCTAAAACGTCTATTAGAAGGATGACTTATACTATTATTGTTCAACCAACATATATAAAATAAATTAAAAGAAACTTAGAGGAAAGGTGAGAAAAACCTGCACCGTGTTTGTACAAATTTTTTTTTTTACCAGATAATACTAAAAATTATTCGTTTCTGTTTACTAGAGTTCAACTGATACATAACTCATACATTCTAATCTCCCTTCTTATGAGGGCAATAATGAACTGAAGCAATAATTATTTAGACTAGCAATTATGAAATAATATCACAAGGATAGGCATTATCCAAAATAAATATGAGATGCAATAATAGTTCAAAATAAAATACTTGGGTATAACTCCCACATAACTATTGTTTGATAAACACATAGTCCAAAATCCAAAAAAAAAAAAAATGCCCAACGCACAAAATATTCGTGGTATACCATTACTACAAAACTGGACATACGCACTCGTATGTTTGCATAAACATGAAAGAAAATAAACAATTAAACAAAGAAAGGCGACGCGTCAAAACGGTCCTGATCTTCCATGTACTGATCAGGGTCAAAATCGTAATCCCCGGAGTCATCTGAGGTGTCCTCAGAATCAGAATCAAAAGCAGTATCAGAGGCAGAATCAGAATCAGATGGAGTCCCGACCGACAAGGAATCACTTAAGGCGGGTTGGTCCACAGAATCAAAGAGTTCCACAAAAACCGGCTCAGGTGGGCTCTCCTCCCACATGGTGATCTCGCTTTCTTCTTCACTCATAGGGTCTTCCTGCTTACTGGCCAACCCCCTAGAATTATTATGTCGCTATCATTATCGCTTATAATCTCATCCTCATCAGTGTGATACCCATCTCCCATTATATCTTCATAAGGGTCTACTACTACTCTCAGGGGCTCCACCTCTACAATGTCCCTAGGTTCCTCATGGATATTACCCTCTAAGTCTACCTCAAGTTCTTCCTCCGAGTCCTCCTCGGGATCCTCCTCAGGATCTTCCTCGGGATCCTCCTCAGGGTCTAAGTCATCAAAATTAACGTCCAAAACGAAGTCAGGGTCTACTATGGGTTCAGCTACCTCAATAGTACTAGTTCTAGCTCTACTAGATTCCGGAATGTCCAAACCATTCCGTCCCACCACATCTACCGTTCCGACCCTTCTGTCAAATTCAGGATTCTGTGATTCTTCTCTTTCCGTCCTTTCAATCATCTCCCCATTCCTTAACCGTTCATATACTTGTTTGGCTTTCAAGTACATTAATTCCATCTGATGTTGGTACTCTAAATAACTTTCCCCCTCCTTTCGTTCCCATATACTCAGAACCTCAATTTCTGCCCAGACTAGGGCATTAACCAAGGTCTCTGAAGGTTCCCCTACGGTATTCATTCCCTCTTCTGCTGGTTTCTTTCCCTTATCTATGGTTATGATAATAATCGACTTCCTGACTCACAAAGAAAGAAAAACAAGGCAATCAATTACCGAAATAAAACAAGGATAACAATCCAGATGATCACAAGTATACACAAGGTTCTATCAGTCATCCATCACAAGCATACATAACAAGTACTTAAAGACAACAAACAGATCACATCATCCCCTTAATGTCTACCTCTTTACTCTCGTCGTGACTTATGCTTTGTTAAAACATCGGTTTAGATATATAACACTAAATAGAACTCCCGCTCTGATACCAATT
Organism: Amaranthus palmeri; assembly: GCA_019776075.1. NCBI lineage: Eukaryota > Viridiplantae > Streptophyta > Magnoliopsida > Caryophyllales > Amaranthaceae > Amaranthus > Amaranthus palmeri. Next base: position 30,979 of record JAAKBH010000725.1, read on the forward strand.
GTAACATCCCGTAATTTAACTCGTGTTGTTTTAAAAGAGAAATAGACTTTTTGAGTAACCAAATATAGTTCGAGTCAAACCGAGGCGTTAAACGGTTAGTTAAAACGGTTCAAGCGAAATAAAAACTTGCGGACCGAGTTCTAATAGTGCTAATACAATCTACCAGACGTAAAGACGAAGCAGCAGATAAGTTTGCAAAATTAATTCTATTTATTACAACTCGAGAGCGTTCACGCCTCTTAAACCAACATTAAAAGAAAATACGGAAATTTAGGTTCATAATAAATTCTGATAATAACGTTTTATTCTTCCCAGAATAGTCCTCACTCCCCACCTGCAATTAACTTACTGCTAGTCATTATCCGAAGAGTAAACGACATCATCGCAGGATCGTTAAGACCAAAAAGTACACGTCAGCAAAGAATTACAATTCAATTAATCGAGTACAACAAAGTAAAAGTATTAACATTAATAATTTTCATGTTCCAGTTAGTCAGCCATACTGCTGTATCTATTCCAGCCATACTGCTGGTACCACTTCAAACTCCATAGGCGAGACAATACATTAGGGGGAGCTAACCCCTAAGCAAGTCTCTACCATAGACACACGTCCTACTTCGGTGTCTATGGTCAAGTATGCATACCCCCGCGGTGGCACATAAGCTCCAAGGCCGCGAGTAAAATCATTCCACCAATTGACGTCATACTACGTCCACTTTCAAGTTAGTGAGGTCATACTACCTCTGCTTATTAAGAGTTATAATATAATAAATTATTCAGAAGCGTATCAATATTCACATTACATGCCCATACTTTACCTTTGCTACCATAACATATGGTACGTAACCTATACTACAATTCTATGCTGCGTGTACGTACCTTGATCAAGAAAACAAATCAAAAGGCCCAAATCAATTTCCGGTCACGAATCGGCTTCCTACAAGGTTTAACCGTTTTCGGAAATAAGAAAACATTCACATCATCCTCAAGGTAAAACACCTCACATACAAACAATTACCATCACACGTAAAACACATACGCATAACACGCGACATACGCCACAACTCCAAACACATTAAATTCCCCTAAAAAAAACAGCAACTAAAAACTGCCCAGAAACCTGCCTCAAGACTGTCGAAACGCAAATCCGACTTCACCGTTGCGTCCGGAAGGCATCAAATACCCTAAAAACAACATTTTTTCACCATTTTCCAATCCTACGGGATTTGTCATTTTTTTTATTCAAAATTCACATAAATTCTAATTTCTACATTTCCTAGTAAATCAATATCTTACAAACCATAAAATCATGCTCTCATAAAATAAATCATTTTCAAGATCCACAATTAATAAAACCCTTAAACAAATCATGTATATTAAAATCTCAAACCAAGTCATAACAACCTCTTGTATTTCAACAAAACTTTTTCCTTAACAATTCAACTTTAAACATACACATTTTTTTTTATTAACATCACTTTTATTATTCCTATGATTATTATAATTAATTTCCACATCCAACAACACATAATTTAACATGCTCTTTTCATACACAACATCCACATCAACATTTGTCAGTTATTTAATTATAACCACACTACTACAAAAATCATGGAATAAATATACTAAAATTCATTCACACAAAACATCACATACTCTATATAATTACATTTAAAATTTACTAAAAGATAATACATAGAAATACTTACAAAGGAGATGGAAATACCAAAAATTCAAGTGTAGAAGAGCAAAATGGTGTGAGGCTTAGTTAAGGTTTGAGAATTTGGTGTTTTTAGGAATATTGAGAGTAAGAGAGGATTTTAGGTTTTAGGAAATTAGAATAATTAAAATGGAGGATAATTAGAGTATAATTAATCTTTAGGCAATTAGGAAAATCTCTTAATATTCCATGGGAGTTACATACCCATTATTCACAATTCACACTACCTAATGGCCGGCCCTTAATTCCCTCTTAACTATTTTTTTTATTTATTTTTTATTTTTTATAATTGTATTTATTTATTTTTTTAATTGTATTTATTTATTTTTTTTATTAAGAAGAGTTTAGGATGTTTGGGCCCAAAGGTTTTAAGCAAAGTTGTTAGGATCGGGATTCTACGTAGGATCGTTGAGGGGTAGGATCGAAATCGGTAGAATCGAATCGTAGGATCTTGTGATCCTACAAATATGCATTTATATGCTTTAGATAACTAATTTTCAATTGTATTTGTTCTTTTTTATGTTTTAAGGTTTAAATTAACACTTATTTGACTTCAACTATTAAGTTTTGTAAAAAATACCTTTAATAATTATTATTAAAATTCGAATCGAGAAAAACGTGAATTTTAGTCAAATTGATATAATTGTTTAGATATATTCATATATATATATATATATATATATATATATATATATATATATATATATATATATATATATATATATATATATATATATATATATATATATATATATATATATATATATATATATATATATATATATATATATATATATATATATATATATATATATATACATAAATAAAATTTGGATTATATGAAATTTTTATACGATTGAAACTACCCTAGTAGGATCGGATCGTAAGATTGTAGGATCGTAGAATCGTGTTATGATCCTACCACTCAAATCCTGGAGCTAAGTAGGATCGTACGATTCTACCAATTTAAGATCCTACCCTACGATCCGGATCGGTCGCTTAATTTTGGATCGTAAGATCGTAGAATCGGTGATCAGGATCGAGATTCCAATAACCATGGTTTTAAGGTTTTAAAAGTTGTACAATGTATGTCCAAGGCCCATTCCCAAACATTAGCTATTAATAAAACATGAGATACTAGGAATTTTTATTAAATATACCGAAACTAAACGGTTTAAAATATCGGGGTGTTACATGTCAGGTGATTGTTAAATCTATTTATGTGGCAAAACAAGTGAATTATCTTCAGTTAGTACTAGCATCGTCACAGCGCTTACTCTTTTACTGCTATTTTCTACATTCATCCATTAATTATTGGAAAGTAACTCACATGTCATCACAAGTGAAAGAAAAATATCTACAAAACAACGCATTTGAATCCTTTATCACAAGTTATTAAGTAGGATACTTCCAATATTGAATACAATGTAAAATTATTCAAGTAACCAAAATGAGATGATATTTACATTGTTACTGTTGTTTGACTCGATCAATCTATCAGCAACCAGAGAAAGTAACTTTTCCTGTGAAACTTCACTAATGTCAGGGTTCAAATTTAGTTGATTCCTCAAGAGATGTTACCTACAAATACAACACCAGACAGCTTTTCAGAACAATCAAGTACTCATCATCACATCCATCTAACACATAATATGCATGCTCAAAAGTATACTTTGTGCCATCCCCCCAACAGCTGAGGATTGTGCCACCCCCCCCAACAGCGGAGGATTCTCTCACCATCATTAAGGTCTACTGCAACAACGAAATATGTACACTTAGCGAACTATAATCATTGTTAAAAATTTTACCTCAATCATTCTATTTCTGTTTGATCTGTCATTGGCATCAACATATCATTCTCTCTAGAAACAAACATAAAAAATTTAATAAACCCTAGAAAAAACAAAAACAAAGAAACAAACAAAGCATTAACTAATTCACACATTATTTTTGGGATCAAAACTTGTATTGAATGTTAAATGAATACTTTCTTTTCGTGTACATGAAGCTGTTGCTTTATTCATGAGCACATCGACTAACTCCAATACTAAAAGCCATTGTTGGATGTATTCCCCTTCTGGGTTTTATTTAGAACCTTAAAGCTGGTAGAAACATCAAGAATAATAAAATGTGACTGTTATCTTTAATACTAATTTTGTATGCCATGGAAAATCCAGAAACTCAAATATTTTTGTGGTGAAGTTCAATACAGCCTTTTCTGCTATTCAAAAATAATAGAGACGTAATAATGTTTTTGCTGAGAAGAAACATCGAAAGGCTGAGCTAAAGAGATTGATATCGGGGTAGATGGAGCGAGAGAATTTCTCAAGAGATGATTGAAGATGCGGTGTATGGTACCTCGGAATTGCGAGGACTTTTACAAACATGGTGAGGGCTCTCTTCTGAGCTCCTTTACGACAACAACTAGCGATTCAGGGTTCATACCAAGGTCACATAGTGCAACAAGAATAGACATAGTATCCCTATAAACTCGGTTTAGTATTGGGGTGATGCAGAATAAGAACCTCATCAATAATAAAAGTCACACTATGAAGCGACATTATGTAGCAAACAGTAAGAAGGAGATCCTAGCTCGTGTCAAAACTGTTATATAATACTATTGTACAAGATACAACATACTACATAATGATTTTGCTATGGGTGTTTCCTTCCTTAAAAGTTAGTTGCTACAACTTCTTTATTATTTTCAACTAAGCAAATCTACTTTAATCAGAGTAATAGTAATTAATTTCGTGATGTATCTGAAGAAATCTATATAGTATTAGCAAATTTTTTGCTTAATTATGTTGCATTGTTCATGTAGGCCCAGTTAGCGAAGCTTCCCAAGAACCTTTTAGCAAAAACAAATATCATCAGAATTACTGGGCAAGTATGTTATCATTATCTGCAGGAACCCTGTAAAAGTTAGCAACAATGTTTTTTGTTCTTAATTCCTACACTCATAAAGTCATAATGCAGGTTCTGCAGCAGCTACCTCTTGTGGTTTCATCACTTGATGCATATATGGATGATGGATTACAATGGTATAGTGCATATATCTAAAATATTTATCTTTGATGCCTATTATCAGGAACTGTGCAATATATATGGATTTAGTGAATCCATTCATTTTCTTGCTTTTCATCATATTATGTCTTTCTTACAAAATTCAAAAATATAAGGTTGCTTCTATTACGAAAAGAAATAGCAACCTGCTCAAGCTTTGATATTCTTGATGTTTGGACTTTGTTTGGACTTTGCCCTTAAAGCTGGTAGAAACATCAAAAATATAAGGTTGCTTCTATTATCCGGAGATGTTTGGACTTTGTTATTTGTGGATTTTTTTTGTTGGATTCCTGCTGTTTCAGAGTGTTTTTTTCATTAGTTATATGATGTTGAAGTTTCTGAAGGTTATACTATGTTACTTGATTAGTTGGGTTGAAATTAGTTTCATTATGCTATTTTTGGATGTGAGTATAAAGATGAACTGTAAGTATCCAGTATTAGTTAGTTTTGCTCAACACAAATTCAGTGTAATTCATGTACTAATTACCTAATGTGAGTGATTATTAAATTTGTGTACAAAAGTATATAGCTTCCTCACAACGTGATCCTTTACGCGCCAAATTATTGGAGTTTTGTGAAAATCTCTTCAATTAGAGTTTTTAGCTAAAACTTATTCTTTATTTAAGTTTAAGAAATTCTTCGACTTTGGTTGAATTATTCAGTTAATGGTGGACATTTCTTAAGAATATAAAACACGAAATTTAGGGGAAAAAACAGCATAATCATATAGGTATTATGATTAATTGTTTATTTTGTCATTTTAAGCTCTTTAATGGAACAGGAGGTTAGAATCTAAACAAAAATGAAGCCTGTCATTTACAAGGTTATGATTTTGTTCATCTTTACAAAAATGAAGGAATTCTGTTCAAATTGGAGGTAGTGATTAATAGGGGATTATAACTGTTGGAACTGATTGAAGCCTGCTGCTGAGACTGAATTGGATTATAAGAAAATTAAGGGAATTGCTAAAGATGTGTCCTCTTGTTTTTTAGCTTATGGTGAGGTCTTAAACCTTTCGGGTCTGTCGAGATTACTCGAGAGTAAATCTGCTGTTGATAGTAAAAGTTAAAAGATTGAAGCTGCTGATATAGTGGATGGTAAGGTTCTCTTCTTGTCTGGGCCGTTTCAAGGAATACGATGAGCGGAATGTATTTATGTCCCTAACATGATTGCCCCACTTTCTAAAAGACCTATACTTGCTAAGTTAATCTTAGCCTACAGGAGAAGGTTGCGTCTTTACATGCATGTATTCTTCTTTAGTATCAGATATATTTTACATATATCTTTATTGGTTGATATAGGTGCCTGCTTTGGAGCACAACAATAAAGTTACAGGAGAAAGCCTCGATTTGCTGAAGTATTTGGATACTCACTTTGAAGGACCAAAGCTTTTTCCTGATGTAAGTTGGCTTCTTTCAATATCTTGGATTGCTAAATTTTAACCCTTCTAAGTGCCTTTCATTCCTCCATGAAAATTCATGCAGGATCCTGCTAAAAATGAATTTGCTGAAGAGATGATGGCTTATGCTGGCACTTTTGGGGGTGCTACTGTCTCTCTTATCTCAAAGGGGGCTCTGAAGGTGATTTGGGGTATGAGTCAAAATCCTCTCTTTTTCTAAGCTTCTTCACATTGCTTGATTTGAGTAAATGAAATGATTTGTTTTGTTTTTCTTGATAGTTGCTGCATTGGACAAAATAGAAGAGGCTTTTTCTAAATTTGATGATGGGCCTTTCTGCCTCGGTCAATACAATGCGGTAAGCTAATGACAGTTGACAGTTCCTTATTGGTTGATACTTGAGCATGTATGTTTGCATCTGGTGAACGAGCTTATAGACAAAGGAAAAGAAGCTTCGTGAATCTATACTCAATACAGAGTTTATGTCTCGGTCAGCAAACTTCAGAGCAAACTCGATGGTAATGCCAACCAGACCACTATGAGAAAACTTATTAACAAAATGACCCAAGATGGATTTGTTGAAGCTACAAGCAAACGCAGTCTTGTTATGTGTAGCTTTATTTTTCCTTATGCTCTTTATATTTTAAGCTGTCTATAACTAAATCTTTCATTTATCCTTAGGCAAGCGTGTGATCCGTTCCGATGCAATTGAGCAAAATCTACAAGAAGTCAGAAAAACATTGGATTTTGATGCTATGGTAATGACTACTGTTATCTATTTAGTTATCCATTTCAACCCATTTATATTTCAATTTCTTTCACCAAAAATAAAACCCAGATTTCACTTTGATTAGATCAATCATCAATATATGTCATTAGCAACAGATATACAGCTCAAAATTTTGACAAATTGAAGTATTATTGTTGTCTTCTTAACTTTAATATACAAGTTCCTATTCCATAACCGAATTAGCATTATAATTATTCATAATTCCAAAAATCCATGCATTAATAACCAAAATAGCATCAATGAATTATATTCTGAAGTATATATCTTTAGGAGTAGTTTGGTTCTGTCTTTCTTACAGCATTAAAATGGTACCGTCCTATAATACCTGAGCAATAACGTTTGTGCAAAAAGAAACAGCAGCCTGCTCAAGCTTTGATATTCTCCATATGAAAAGACAATAAAATATACTTTTATAGCTTCACCAATTCTTCCCTCTTAAATGTAAAGTACTTTTCTGAATTTGGGGACTATAACCAGTGCTGTGATATTAGTTTTCCAGAGTGCTTTTCTAATTTTGGGGACTATAACTGATGTGCTCGATTTAGAGCACATTTATAGCCTCACTTTGGTGTCTTATCTTGGTGTTTTTATATTGTTTTATGCTCTATACACTCGATTTTACCTTGATCTTGTCTCCATGGTGTTTAGAGGTCATTTCAGGTGTTTTCGGGAGATTTCGAGGTGATTCGGGTTGAGTTCGAGGCTTAGACATCAAAGTCGAAGGAAATGCACGCGTTCCGAGGCTCTCACAAATGTTCCGGGTCATCCCCGAAGATATCAAGAAGATCGGAGCTCGTTTCGAGGCGTTTCGGGTTAGTTTGAGGCTTAAACGCCGAAGTCGAAGAAGTGGCACGCGTTTCGAGGCTCCCACAAGTGTTTCGGGTCATCCCCGAAAGTATTGTAAAGATCGGAGCTCGTTTCGAGATGATTCGGGTTAGTTTGAAGCTTAGACGTCAAGACCGAGGAAGTGGCACGCGTTTCGAGGCTCCTACAAGTGTTTCGGGTCACCCCCGAAAGTATCGCAAAGATCGAGACTTGTTTGAAGATGGTTTAAAGCTTCAAAGTGGCCAAGGAGCTAGGATTCGGTCGAAGCTTAGACCATTCGGTCGAAGCTGAACTCAGCAGCCCTTGTCCAAGTCCTTCACTCTCTGGAAATGGCGAAGGCAAACTCATTCGGGCGAAGCTTCTCCAATTCGGGCGAATCTATAGACCAATTCGGTCGAATGTGCCTTCAAGCCCAAAGTGCAAAAACGCTCTGGAAATACCGAGGCCAGCCCATTCGGGCGAACGGAGACAGCTTCGGGCGAATGGCCCATTAGCTTCGGGCGAATGTCTGTAGAAGTCAGCGCATGTCTTTTTCTTCGTAGCTTATTTTCGTGGGACCTTTTAGGGCTTTTAACCCCAACTTTTGTAGCCTATAAAAAGGCACTTTTAGGGACATAAACCCTATGCTTTGATAGAGAGAAACCCTCTACTCTATTGAACATCAATTTATTGTTTTCTTCAATTCCAAACCCTAGAATTAGATTTTTATGCTTTCATTTACATTTCAAGCATTGTAATTTCAATTCCTTTCATTCTAGCACTTTGGTTTATGTAAGTTTATCTTTCCTTTACTCTTTATTGCTTTCATTTACCTTTCATTCATGTCATTTAATGTTTTGTTCTTCTTAAGTTTGATATTTGCTTTGAATCTTGTTATATTGCTTTCAAAACTTGTTCTTGCTTTGGTTATTGCTTCCTAGAGTAGTTGATAGTTAGTTTTCTTGCTTTGCCTTTCACTTTTGTTGATTTCTCTCTTGCCCTAATGCTTTCAATCATGTTTTCTTCCTTGTTCTTTGTTGTTTTCATTCCAAGCATGCTAGAGTAGATTTCTTAGGGGTTTTGGTTTGGTGAAACCCTAGGTTTGGTGAATGTTGTTCATATGCTAGATTAGGGTTGAGGTTGTTTTGGTTTGAATGATTGATATTCGATACATATCTTGTCCTACCACTCCCTTGTGAGACATAGGGCGATTATGGGTCGTTCGTATTGACTATATGTCATCAACTTCCCCATGTCATCTAGAGTGTCTCTATTGAGCCATGCTCAATCTCCCTTGACTTAGCTTTGTGTGAAGAACATAGCATCGACCTAGGGTGAATCCTCACCAACCCCGTTTGTCTCCTATAGTTATCTTAATCTTGTTTATCGCTTTCCTTAGTTTAGTTCACAAACACCCAATATCATACACACACTCTTCCATCTACACTTAGCACTCAATCTTGCTTACCCTTGTTCCTTGTGGTTCGATCCCCAAACTTACCTCTATACTCGCTATAGTTGTAACTAGGGTGTTTATAAATGTGTTTGATTAACCAAGGTTCTTAGCGTATAACGACGCGTTAAAAACCGGTTATCAATAACCAATGCTGTGATTTTAGGTTTCCCCCATCGTGTCATTCAACATTCATTATATATATATATATATATATATATATATATATATATATATATATATATATATATATATATATATATATATATATATATATATATATATATATATATATATATATATATATATATATATGCTGTAGTCCTTCTCACTAACATCATAGTACACAGCAATATCAATTTACAGCAACTAAGTAGAAGGTTAGTCAAGCTATTCTCTCTTATTTACATTTTTTGTCATGCTCTTATGCTGCTAAATAGATTATTGTGCTAATTGTACTGCTCTTTCTAATCAGCTTTTGAATTTGCTAAATCAACAACGGCTATAAATGATAGATCTTTGTGCTAGTTTTGTGTTCTTAAATTTAGTTGATGGGAGATTTACTAAAAATGTATTTCACTTATAGCTTATTGGATTTGTATATTAGGGTAAACATACACCATCATAGAAATCTAATATCTAGACTGCAAATATAAACACTTGGTTCTAAAATAGAAGCTTTCACAGTGAAGACATACAATATACTTCTTTGTGAATGAGTTGCAATGATTTGTAAATATCTTAGACTAAGTTTAATTGGATTGATTAGATTTAATTTAATTTGGTTTAAGAAAGAGAGAACTTAGCATTATCTAAGTCATTGGTGCATTAATTTGTAAAATTTAATTCGTGTTGCTGGTGCATTGAACCTTCAACAGAGTTATACCTTTCTTTTTTATGATTGAGTTTTATCATGATTCTAAGTCTTTGGATCTTTTAAGAGGATGATATTCTAAAATGGACTTACAACCATGCAGATCACCATCATGAAGGAAAATTACTCTACATTCAAAGAATTATCAGACAAAGCAAATATCCACAAGGTGAAGATAAAAGTGGTAGAAAAATCCAGCCATTCCAATCACCGGGAAAGAAAAAATATCAACGCCTGGTATTCCAAGATGAAAATGTATGTCAATATTTTATGACATATAACCTTTTGAGAAATAACGACGGTTCAAACAACCTTTAAATAACTTTCTTATTTCACTTGAATTTAGGGTGATTTGATGAAGGCCACACTCTTTGAACATGATATTGATGCATATGCAGATTTAATACAACAGAACCATGAATACTTTGTTTCTAATCCAACTATTCGAACTGTGGAAGAACAGTACCATTCGAAATCTGGTGAATACCAAATAACCTTTAATAGTCGCACAACCATTCAACCCACTGGTTCTGCAACCCAGAAATCTGAACCAAGCTATTATACTATTTCCACAATTCCTCGAATTTCCAGATTTTATGATAGATTTGGTACGTAAATGAAGTTTTGATTATTTTTGAGTATTTAGTCTACTATTTATATTATACATCAACCTTTTTATAAACATTATGTTATCCACACTACTTTAAGTACAAATTCTTATTACTTTTAGATATACTCGGTATTATCCTCTTCATTGGAGAAAATCGCATTTTTAATGGAGCATTTGATCAAAAGAATAGCGTATCTGAAATAGTGATTACTGATCATAGGTATTTTCTCAAACTCTTACCGATAAACACTTTTTGAAGCAGATCTATTTAATTAGTTTTGTTATATTGATCAATGGTTATTTTCTTACTATTAACTATTCAATGATGTAGCTCACATCAACCTTTAACAATTTCTGCTTGGAATGATCTTTCCGACTTTTTTAAGGAGAAGCCTATCGCATATTCCGTTTTCGGGTTTAGTTCTCTTTGAGTAACTTCACATAAAGGTTAGACTTAAATAACCCAAGCAAATGAGACATCTAAATAGAATTCAAGAGTATATGTTATCTTCGCCATGTGAAAATCAATTGTGTTTTATTATTTGTGATTAAAAATCACTTTTGCAGAAATTAGGATTCGGATTATCAACCACAATGTTCTCATCAATTATTACTGCACCAACAGGAGAAAAAGCAGAATTGCTAAGAAAATGGTAAAGTATCCCGCATAGAATTTTTGCCTAACATCAACTATTATATAAATAACTCATGGTTGCATTTATACAAGGCTTCTTCTCATGTAGTCTTGCTTCATGAACGCAAACAACAAGTTTTACAAAGTCGCATTTCATCAACAAATCGACAAATGACAACAATAGCTTCCATCAAGAAAAAAACAGTATATCTTAGAATTTGAATGTTTCATTTTTATGTATTATGAATATCATATCAATATTATTGTTGTCTTCCATTATTATTAGATTCATACTATTTGTTTACACCCTTATCAAATATCAAGCAACCATTAAAAAATAGTTGTTCTTAAATATAAAAATATTAAACTAACTTTGAGATTATATAGGCATCAAATACCATACAAGATGAAAGGCATTGGATTAAAGCATTCATCACCAATTGTAGCTATGATGATATACGGAAATTCATAGGCTGCAATGGCTGTAATAAAAAGACCGACACAGAAATGAATGAAGTTTTTACTTGCCAATGGTGTCACAAAAAAGACAACATATCAATGCCAAGGTTTGCTTTATAACTCTTCTGAAATTTAATTATTACAATACAAATTGAATATGTTTTCATGATCCAATACATCTATTCATGATCCAACACATGTTGCTTACCTACTTCCCTTTACTACTCATAATTAAATAAGCTATATTCAATTGTAATATATGTTTTACATTTCAGATTAGCTCTTAGTTTCGATGCCCAAGATGATACAGGATCTATGAATCTCAGAGGCCTTTAACGATATCGTTGCTGCACCAAATTAAAGAGGGTATGGCACACTTGAATTTGTCTTCAATCGTTGAGAGGAATTCAGATTGAGATGTACATTTCAAGTCTTCAAAACTGGTACAACAATAACCCTTCAAGAACCCACTTCTTGAATTTCTGACTGTCAAACCACCTTGTGTCTTGGCATGTGGCTTTGTGGATCGATGGTTGCCACCCAAGGATTGACTACCTTGTGGTGTGCGGGATATTCTTTGAAGTTGTATGACTAACAACTCAAAGTGGCGAGTGTGTGACTAACACTCAAGTCTTCAAACAACCTTAGTTGAAAGAAAAAACAAGAAAGTGATTTTTATTTCTGAAATTCTGAACCTCCCATTACATGGGCTTTATTTACCTTTTTAAAGGTCTATAGATACATCAAATACTTCTCACAATTAAAGAACATAAGGCTAACAAGAATTCTGACAGGTGCAAAACATGTGCACGTTTTAAATCACGAAAAAACAGCAAAATAGGTGCTGAAAAATTCTGACAGCAAAATTGGCGACTATACCACCTTCAACTGCTTTTCTAATGGTCTTCCAAAGGTTTTGGGAGGAAGGCTTTGGTTGTGCACGTGAGTTTCCAGTATGGAGATTCCAAATTTGGCTTTCATGTCCTTTAAGGAGCTTGGACCTGATCTGCACAAGCTCTGCAAGGTCCCCTGGTCAGCGGATTTGTCAAAATGTGCACGGAGCATTTTTTGTCAGGTTTTATGTTGGCCAAGCGATCTTCCACTCCATTTCTAGTGGCTCTCTTGTGATTATTAGCAGGAGTTTTGGTTCTTGATAGTGAGATTAAAGTAGGAAGATTCCATTCCTATCCTTAGTGCCTTCCAAAAGGCTTCGGTGTGCTGTAGAAAATGAGTGTAAGGTGGCCTGCTCGATGGAAAATCGTGGCTGGTCATTTTGACTATTTGCTATTAATTCTTGGAAAATTTGTTGCATGTGTTGATCTCTAGGCTGTGTATCATCATTATCTTGCTCCATATCTTCTTCTCCTATACTTGAACCATGAGTGCCTTGTATATTAGGTTCAACTCCCCCTTCTTGAGAGAGAATTGTCCTCAATTCTGTAGGTATGTCTTTATCGGCATCGAACTTGTAGCTCCCATTAGTTTTATGAATGTTCGTTGTGATTAAGTTGTACAGCTGCATTTTCCTTGGCTTGCTCCACAACATCTATGATTTTCCTGGCATGTTCATGAGTAGAAATCAGAGAAACAAGTAATAATGAGTCTTTTTCATAGGCACATTCAAAAACTAGATGCTTAGTGTTATAGCTAGAACTTCTATCATGAGTAAATTCTACTTGACATCGCTTGAGATCCAAATCCCTTAGTTTTTTGTTCACTAAGGTGCTTAAGATTGAGTCCAAGGTCTTGTTAGTACCCTCTGTGTGCCCAATAGTTGATGTGTGGTAAGGTGTACTAAACAAAAGCTTTGTGCCTAATAGTCTCCATAAAGTTTCTTAAAAGCAACTAAGAAATGTGTTGTTTTCAGGGAACTTATGCAATCTCATAATCTCTGCAAAGTACCACCTAGCTATATTCCGAGCATCATATACCCATTTGTAGGTAATCAATTGTGTCATGTTGGATAATCCATTGTTGGCCCTAATAAGGTTCATGCTACGATGTTCCCAAGGTGTAGTAGTGAGAGGTAAAGGCATGCATTCTTCTATGTGATCAGTGTTTTTGGGCTTTAGACAAACTTTCCTATTCAAAAGTTGTAACGTATGGCTATTAGGTGGGGGTATGGTCTTGTGAGGTGGTAAAGGAATTAAGTCTTTGATCTTTCCTTCATGTCTCACAGTGTATGTGTTAGAAAAACCATCATGTGTAGCCTTCTTATCATACTGCCATGGTCTACCAAGCAGTAGGTGACAAGCACTCATATCCAGCACATCACACATCACCTTATCTTTATACGATCCAATTATGAAGCTTACTAAACACTGTTTGTTCACAGCTCCACTTGCCTTATCATCTATCCATTTAAGCTTATATGGGTGTGGATGAGGTCTAGTCTTAAGTTTCAGTTCGTTCACAAGGCCTAAGCTAACACAATTAGACTGACTCCCGCCATCTATGATTAGTGTGCATGTCTTATCCCTAATCTTGCATCTAGTTTGGAATATATTCTCTCTTTGATCATTGCACTTTTCCTTAGGGGTTGTGTGAAAGTTTCTCCTAATAATAAGATTGTATTGTTCCTCCTTAGGTAAAATTCTCTCCCTTTCTTCCTCTTCAGACCCAGATTCTTCCTGACTATCCTCATATCTCTTTAATTTTCCTGAGTCAGTCACCTTATAGGTTCCCTCTGATGCTCCTTCATCCAAATTAATCCTGGTTTCCTCTTCTCCACCATTTTGTGCTACCAACATGGTTCTAACGCTATGGTTTCCTCTTCCTCTTCTGATACCAATTTGCACCAAATTAAAGAGGGTATGGCACACTTTAATTTGTCTTCAATCATTGAGAGGAATTCAGATTGAGATGTACAATTCAAGTCTTCAAAACTGGTACAACAATAACCCTTCAAGAACCCACTTCTTGAATTTCTGACTGTCAAACCACCTTGTGTCTTGGCATGTGGCTTTGTGGACCGATGGTTGCCACCCAAGAATTGACTACCTTTTGGTGTGCGGGATAGTCTTTGAAGTTGTATGACTAACAACTCAAAGTGGCGAGTGTGTGACTAACACTCAAGTCTTCAAACAACCTTAGTTGAAAGAAAAAACAAGAAAGTGATTTTTATTTCTGAAATTCTGAACCTCCCATTACATGAGCTTTATTTACCTATTTATAGGTCTATAGATACATCAAATACTTCTCACAATTAAAGAACATAAGGCTAAAAAGAAAATAACGGTCAAAAACGGGCATGTGCAAAACATGTGCACGTTTTAAATCACGAAAAAACAGCAAAATAGGTGCTGAAAAATTCAGACAGCAAAATTGGCGACTGTACCACCTTCAACCGCTTTTCTAATGGTCTTCCAAAGGTTTTGGGAGGAAGGCTTTGGTTGTGCACGTGAGTTTCCAGTATGGAGATTCCAAATTTGGCTTTCGTGTCCTTTAAGAAGCTTGGACCTGATCTGCACAAGCTTTGCAAGGTCCCCTGGTCAGCGGATTTGTCAAAGTGTGCACGGACCATTTTTGTCAGGTTTTCTGTTGGCCAAGCAATTTTCCACTCCATTTCTAGTGGCTCTCTTGTGATTATTAGAAGGAGTTTTGGTTCTTGATAGTGAGATTCAAGTAGGAAGATTCCATTCCTATCCTTAGTGCCTTCCAAAAGGCTTCGGTGTGCTGTAGAGAATGTGTGTAAGGTGGCCTGCTCGATGGAAAATCGTGGATGGTCATTTTGACTATTTGCTATTAATTCTTGGAATATTTGTTGTATGTGTTGATCTCTTGGCTGTGTATCATCATCATCTTGCTGCATATCTTCTTCTCCTATACTTGAACCATGTGTGCCTTGCATATTTAGTTCAGTTGCACAGCTCTTTGGAAGAACAATTAGTGAACTATATGGTCCTGACACTTATGTAACTCAATACATCTATACACTCTAAATTTACATAACTCTATATGTTTATTCATCTATATCTATACAACAGGACAAGATCAACACTTATCAAGAAATCGCAGAATCACTTAAAGCTAAGCCAATATACGTTGAACTTGGACCTACAACGGCTTTAGCAAAAAATGGTTTTCTGAAATGAGTGCTAAAATCAGTTTCGCTTAAACCAATAGCTTCACAAGAATCCAAAAATAAAGGATTGCTGCTCCCAACAAGCTCTTCAACAACTGTCTTACCAACAGACAAAAAACAAGATCAGTTATTTACTCCCCCATCTAGAAAAGGTGAAAGCTCACTTAAGCTATCCACTCCATCCATAAACAACACTAACCTGGACTCCCAACTACCAAGCTCCACTTCAATAGTTCTTAATTCAGAATCTGTTCACAATTCAGAGGTGTTCAATTCAGAGGCAACACCTCAGACTGAAGCTGAACTGAAAGTGCGCCGGGCCTTAGATTTTTCTGTGATTGAATCTTCAATCAATCCAGAAGACTCCATCTACTAAGGTTTTTCACTAACTATTGTAATAGATAATATATTTTATTAGGGCTTAAACAAATGCTTGGTGTTTGAACATTGTCTTTTGAAGCATGTATTTTGGACAAGTATGCTAACTTTTGTTTATTACTGTAGCAACTTATCTACATTATGTTGTATGTGAACAACTTGCTTATCAAGTTGTTAGAGAGGAGATATATTCCTTTTAAGCACAACGAAAATTCAGTTTCTTTTCTATTTGTAAGTGAGATTCTGGTTGTACGCTTCTTATCATGTTTGTGTTTGATTTGTTTCCCTCACATAAAAACAACTATAACACATAGGAGCACATTTTGATTATGAAAATATTTGCGAGTTGGAGCTTTGCAGCAAAAATCAAGATATTTATAAGTTGACTTTTATGAAGTTGATCATCAGTGGTTTTTATTAGTCTGTATTGCTCTACCTTGATGATCATTTTAGCAATAGCTCTTTTTTTATGTTTTGGAAAACTCTCAGCTCCAATGGTGCCATCAACGTTAATTTTGTTCTAGACTCAAATTCTAACAGTGGCTTTTATCCATGAAAAAAGGAGTCTTTTTTTTTCTTATTATTAAATATTCTGAATTCTATATAATTAGTTATTACAAATTAATATCTTGATTTTTACAAACAAGTATGTCTAAGAAAATTTTAAACAGATATGTTTCAAGATTATTTTTATGATCGTTTAGTTTATTTTTTTTTAATCAAATTCGATTACAGCAAACTATTATCTTCGAACTCAAAAGTATAACTTGGGGGACCGCGTGCGTAACACGCGGCCCCACAACTAGTACATAGAAAATGTTCGAACTTACAAGCTAGCAATAATGAAAAATTAAAGGAACAATGGAAGTGTTTGTGAAGTGGGGAAATGTCGTATGAAATGGAGCAAAATTTTGTTTCTTTTTAAAAAAATCATAAGAAACTACCTAACTTATAGGTCAATTTACAAAAACTTACCCTGTGTAAACTTTTTGCAAAAAACTACCTAATTTATATTTCTCTGCAAATGATTATCACTTAACGGAACACGTTGGTTGATCGTTATATTATTAAATAACAAACAAAGAAAGATAGATGGCTAACTCAAATCTCATTATAAATCCATGGAGGAATTAAGGAGGTTCTTAAGCACGAGTGTATTCGCCCAGGGGCGGAGCAAACAATAACATAGGGCCCATTTATTTTTCATAAATTTCTAAAATAGGGCCCTTTATAATTAAAGTAGAGATTTTTTTAAGCTAAATAAAAAATCAATTCAATTTTATTTTGAAGTACTAGAATTAAATAAAAACTCAACGTACGTAATTTCTAGTTTTATTAATGTCTTTTTTTTAAATTAACTTAAACTATCATTTCTAATGTTTGAATCCATTAGAAATGATAGTTTAAATTAAAAAGAGTAACAGTTTGAAGGGTTGAAAAAATATATTGATTATTTTTATTATAATCGTGTAGAAATTATATGATATACGAGAAAGTATTTGGACTTAGAAGATTTTTTTGGATAGAGATTAAAAAGGAAAGAAAAAAAATGTAATTAATAAGATTTGAACATATGACAATTAATTTGTTAACTAAGACTCTTACCAACTAAATTTTTTTTTTATTATGGCGACCCTTTAAGTTTAGGGACTCTGTGCGGTTGGGCACCCCTCACGGCTCCTAAACCACCTATGTTCGCCAATGAGCTTAAGAACTTTTTGCAAATATAATTCTAATCCAAGAATTATACAAACAATGAGTTTGAAACAAGAATACTTTGGGTTTTTGTTTATCATAAATTCATCAAAACATGAATGAAGTACAAACTAAGCTATATATGAGGAAAAGCAAAACAAAAAATAACTACTAAACTCCTAAGGAAGACCGTAAGTAATAATCGGCTGGTGGTTACCTTATATGGTGGGTTGTAATCGCCATGTAACCGCCAGACCACTAAATCCATTTATGGGAAGTAACTTCCCTCCATGTTATGCAACTCCTCAGGTAACTTTCACTTATAATTTCCTATCCTATTGACTATAAATAACTACTAGCAAGTTCCTAGTAACTTCCAACAACTCTTAGTAACATCTATTCTACTAATGACCTCTTAGTTACAATAAAATGTTAATAACTTACTATCTTGGGCTTAAAATAGAAAGCGAAGGAAGTGGACGGTTTCGGTAAATAGTGGCTGACTACTATGGAGGTTTATTCTTTGAATTTTGACCTTGAATCTTCAACCAACTTTATGCGAGTATAAAGCAATTAATTCCTCTTGATGTTGAGCTATTTAGGCGCCACTCTTGGACGACATTCTTGGACTGATTTGCTTCTTGTGTTGACGGCTTCCTCGAGCTCGGACTTCTGTTTGTTCATATTATAGTCAAAGTTATCTTTAATAAGAATTCGTTATGCAGTATTTGCCAAAAGACGTGTTTTTGGGATGATTGCGTGGAAAGTTTTCATGTTTTCGAGTCTTTCTTCCTCTAGTTTCGAGGACGAAACTACTTTTAAGGGGGGGTAGTCTGTAACACCCCGTTATTTTGTCACGTAATTATTTAATTGTAATAATAATTTTTATTTTAATAATCATTTTGAATCAGTCATTATATAAATAATGAATGCGTACATATTTATATTAAGAGCATATTTATAATTAATCAAATTAAGATGTACAAATTAAACTTATATTTGTAATTCAAAATCTTGCTAGCATATTGAAAGTTGTCTTAATTTGGGCTTGTAAGTAAAAATATGATTATATAGATGAGTAAGGGTGTTGAATTAAGAAAAAGAGAAAGAAAAAAAAAAGTAAAGAAAGAAATAAAAACCCCAAACCCATACTCCTTATTTTCCATCTCTTTCTCTCTTTCTTCTTCACCTCCCTCCTCAACATCAAGAACACCCACCACCACCACCAGCAGTTGCCGCCAACCGACACCGCCGGCAGCCACCAGCAGCCGGCAGCCACTAGCAGCCGCAACCACCGGCAACTCCTCTCACATTGCTTAAAGCTTTCTACTTTCTTTCATCATCTTCTCAACCCTTTGTGAGCAATCTCTTACCCAATTTAATTTTGTATGTTTTTGATATTTAGTTTCTTGTTATTTAGAGTTTATACTTGTTAAATTTGAGTATGATGTCTTGAATTTTTGTTATGGGTTTGATTATTGTGATGATTTTAAAATAGACAAGTTAGGGTTTATATTATGGTGAATTTAAAAGTAGTGTTTTGGTTAAATTCATGAATTTTAGCTTAAATTAAGTTATATCTTGATAGAATTTAAAGTGGGTAAGTATAAGAAATTGTGACTTGAACTTGAATAAGTTATGGTTGACATAAGGATGAATTTAAAAGTAGTATGTACTACTTTTGTGGTTTGGATGGTGTTTTATTAATTGAAAATCTCGTATAAGGTTTGTGTATGTGACATTATTGATGAATGGTGGTCGTATTAGTTATTAGTAATGGTTATGATCCTTGTTCACAAGAGTGATTGTTAATTATTATTACTATTTTTGTTCATGGTGGTTTATGTTGTTAATGCCATTAAGAGGTGTTTGTTAATAATGGTTGTCAACTAATTTTCATTGATTGCTAAGAGTTGTTAATGGACTTTTGCGATTGTTGTTATGAATTGACATTGTTTTCATTGCACTTGAGAATTAAACTAATTGTTGTTATTACTTAAACTAGTCGTTGTTGTATGTTGTATAGTCTTGGTACAAAAAAAAGGGAGTCTTGATGTTGTGAGTGATATAAGTAATTTCTTGTAGTCTCTACGAACCTTGAATAATGTGGTAAAATGGATTTTTTTGTCATTACTAGCTTACTACCTTGGGTATTGCCTCTATTATATGTAATACATTATTTTATTCAATCTTATGTCTACTAATTCATAGTAATTTGACAATGCAATATATATGTAGTTAAGTTTTGTTCCTTAGAACATACTTTGTCGTAAATATAGTGTGAAAAGTGTATGTTGTGATTAGATTAGAATTATTGGTGTATTAGCAAGCAAACCTAGAATTGAAACTGTTACATTTGGCTAATTAGCTTGATAACATGAAATAGAACTCACTCTATGGTAGTAGAGTACTTTCTTTTAGAGTAAGTGACTCTTATATGAGGTTAAATAGACTTATTAGTCATACTTTGAACGTGCATAGGTGCTCTGTTCATTAGAGAAGCTTAAGAACCTCACTTTTGGTGGTTGCGATAACTTTTTTTCCTGCAATTGCAATTACAGGTACGCACACGCAGTAATCAACTACTATATGCTATTGCTTAAAATATTATCGATAGTTGTGATTAGAAGCATTGTGTTAGAAGTATGAAGTACTAACAAGTAAATTTTTATTCATGAATAGCTTTCGGTTTGCGAATTTCTCTAACTTAGAATGGAATAGATGCATAGAATGAAGATAATAGAAGTTGAAAATGATCGATATAATTACATTGTGTTTACTTGGAGTCGGAATGGTTCCTTTATATATGAATTCAAGTTGTATATGTAAGTTACCGGTGGTTCTTGCAAACCCCATGGTTCTCATTGAAAGCAAGAGTATATGTGAGTTACCGGTGGGTCTTGCAAACCCCATGGTTCTCATTGAAAGCAAGAGTATATGTGAGTTACCGTGGGTTTTGCAAACCCCATGGTTCTCATTGATAGCAAAGATATATGTGAGTTACCGGTGGGTCTTGCAAACCCCATGGTTCTCATTGATAGCAAAGATATATGTGAGTTACCGGTGGGTCTTGCAAACCCCATGGTTCTCATTGATAGCAAAGATATATGTGAGTTACCGGTGGGCTTTGCAAGCCCCATGGTTCTCATTGATAGCGAAGATATATGTGAGTTACCGGTGGGCCTTGCAAGCCCCATGGTTCTCATTGATAGCAAAGATATATGTGAGTTACCGGTGGGCCTTGAAAGCCCCATGGTTCTCATTGATAGTTAAGGAGTATGTGAGTTACTGGTGGGTCTTGCAAACCCTATGGTTAAGTTTAAGTTTTTAGTAGAGAGTTTATTCATTGGTACAATATTTATAGTGAGAAGTGCCCTATGGGTCTTGCGAACTCCAAGGGTTTTCCATCATAAAAAGATTACGCCTATGTGAAGAATCCCTATGGAAGATAATGATCCCAAGGATATATTATGATTAAACTTACCTTAAGGTAGACAAACTTTTTAAGGTCAGACGTTAAGTAGCCTGTTGATGTCCTTATATGAGTTGACACTACGCGTGTTTATTAGAGTTTATGTTCTTGAAAATAGGAGTGTTAAGACTTACATTCCACCTCGAAACGCATTGTTCGGGTTGGAAAGGGAGAAATGAGATGAACAAGTATAAATGGATGATAAATAGTTACTAGTTATGCCTTGTGTTTTACGACATCATCTTTATATAGTTTTATAATATAATGTTAGCTAGTCTGTTGACCTTCTTATATTTGATGCTAGTTACTGACGTGTACGTGTTTGTGTTTATGCTTGATTGTTTGATGACTTTATATGATTGTCCTGCTATGACACATTGGCGTTTGGTCTGATGTCGAGCAACAGGAGGATCATGGACAGTCGTAGCAGGTTTTGGAGCTTCTTTTGCATTTGCATTGCATTGGGGGAGAGTGATGAGGGTGAAGCATAACACGTGTCATACCATCATCTTCTGATTTTGTAGTTCTTGTATATCTTTTGTAAACTTTGGTTGTATACGTGTTGTTATGGGGCCTTGTGTTCTCGTTTGTATATTTATATTTCCGTTGCGTAGTTTATAACTTGTATGGTTTTAAAGAGTCAATTCTTTTTTTAAAACGCAAGCGTTGACATTGGTACCACGATCCATGCTTGGTATGTCGACTTGAGAAGCCGGCGATGAACTATTCCGCCATGGTGTGAGATCTTAAAAAGCAATGATGCCTTAGATTAGTTTAATGTTTTTATTGCGCTAACTGCTCTACCACATGTCGAATTTTAGCAGAGATGCTGCCAAAATTTTCACTCACCTTTTTAAAGTTAACCTTTAATGTTTATCTAAATTCTTTTCCTTTTCTTTTTATGTAACACCCGAATTTTCTCCGGTCCTTCACGAATTTGATTTCGTTTAAGGTGTCGGAAATTCAGGGGTGTTACAGGTGGTTACCA
This sequence comes from Amaranthus palmeri, assembly GCA_019776075.1. Classification (NCBI taxonomy): domain Eukaryota; kingdom Viridiplantae; phylum Streptophyta; class Magnoliopsida; order Caryophyllales; family Amaranthaceae; genus Amaranthus; species Amaranthus palmeri. The sequence continues at coordinate 53,403 of JAAKBH010000725.1, forward strand.
GAGCCAGTGGTTTCTGTTTTGACGCCTTGTGTTTTTAAATTCATTTCAAAATAGTTTTGAAAATTAAAGTTATTCATGAGAGTTGGGGTAGATTTGGGATAGGAGCATCATCTGTGATATAAGTTTTGTTATCGTTGCACGTGCATAGATATCTTGATGATTTGATTGGTATGCTATAAGATCAGTGATCATGCTTGTTATTATTATAATCAATTCTTATGATTTTGGTTCGAATGTTACCATTTTAACAAGTTGGTAGATTTGAATTATGTATTATTGAGCATTGATGACAAGTTTCGAGTATTGGCGTAATTCATGAGTTGTATAATTATTGATTTATGGTGTATGAATAATGAAATTTTAGAGAAGCTGGTTGCATTTGGAATTTCCTCTTGGTTGTAAGGATATTATAAGCTTTGGTTTTATGTCTCTCAATATTTGTTAATGTGGGTTTCCATAAAGTTTTATGAGTTTTGATATTAATAGTAGACATAATTTTCATTTCTCTGCTATCTGTTTGTACATGTTCATTAGGCCAGTGCATTTGTTCTTCATGGTATATAAAGTGGTGATCAAAATTCATCTAAATATGGTTTATGAGCATGCAAGTAGAAGCATAAGTAATTTAAAAGAGAATAAACATGGAGCTATTGTAAAAAGAATTCAATATAATTGTAAAATGAAAGTCAATTATATGATAAAGAGCGGTCTTGTATGTGATACCTTGTAAATAAAATATTGATCATTAGTTGATGATAATAATACGTTCATAGTTAAAGAAGCTCGTCGAAATTTTAATACTGAGAAGAAGGTTGAGAGTATGGTAAGAGTTCATAGTTTGAGACTTAAACCTCTGATTTCGGGTCATGATTTACAAGATTATTGTTATTTTAGCCTAATAAGTTGAAGTCAAGAGATTATTTTCAATGTCTTTAATTATTTTAAGGTAATGTCATATTGGTTGGACTAAATTATCGCATTAGGAGTATTGCTCAAACTAGTACCGATTCAATATCTTCCTTTGAAGTTATAATTATCCTGAGATGGCTTTGGAGTTTAAGTGTTGCCAAATTCAAGCAAGTCTTGTAATAATTGTGATTGCGATTTTAAGCTTGCTAATAATTGGTCATAGCAACATTGATGTTAAGTTTGAGTGTGGCATAATTGTGCTTATTGATAAATGTTTTCAAATTTTCTACAACAAATGAATTTAATGCTTTCGTGATGCATGCTCAAATTAATTGGATCATGTAAAACATTTGTCAGTTCTAAGTCAATGTCTTATGCCTGCAGTGAGACTTTAATGTAATATATGCGTAGTTAATGGTTTGATGTCGTGATTTGAATTCACTTGATTGAGTTAAGCACCTTTATAAAAGTATGACGATAATTCAAAAACTATATTGGTTCCTTGTCGTTGAGTGAGCTTTAGTTTGAGAATGCCTAAAATATGAACATTACTCATCGTCATTTAATCACTGATGAAATTATTGTTATTGGTACTTATTTAGTATAGTTAGTGGTGACGAGAGTAGCCGGTGAATAGAGATCAATTTGCAGAACTAATAATATTCAATGTCGATAGAAATGACGAAATTGATTTTTTATAAAAGTGATTGCTTTAATGTGAAATGAGGTAAATTGAGTATGGGGATTTACTCAATGAGTATAGTGTGGTCAAAATGAAAGTCAAGAGGTGTTTTTGTAATCTAAACATTTAAGAAACGGAAACAAGTATGCAAATAATATATAGTATTAGAGCTATTCGAGAACGTGAGTTACATCTTAAATGACCAACATTAAAATGTGATGAATTGAGTTAATAGATATTCGCACTGGTGTTAAAAAGAGCCAAATTTGATGTTACTAAATAGTTGGATCATAATAAGCACCAAATGAAAGAAGTTTTGAATTTTAATATATTTTTTTTATATATATATAAGCACATCTTATAGTTGTTAATTCTAAGTTAAGAACCCTATGTGGCTGAAAGATTTAACCCCACTTGTTATCGAAGTAACTAATGTGAAGGAAAACTTTATGTATTGTATTATTTTGTCATCATTTTGTTGTATTTCGTATTGTGTTGGGATTGTTAATGTAATAGTCGTATGGTTGATGGTTGCTTTGTCATTGTTATTTTGGTTGTTAATGCTTAACTATCGACATTTTGTCAAAAAAAAATTTTTTTGATAGTTTTTGTAGCGAGATAGATGAGTTCACACATTATCTCTTTTGTATATTAAAAGTCCATCTGTGTTGATCATCATTGCTATTATTAATCTATTCGAATCCTTGCTACATACATATACAATTTATTACTTTACTCATATGTAGCTTGATACAAGTTTTATACTTTCAACATGTTTAGTCGACTGATAAATGAATAGTTGCGGAAACCTTTAACATTTGCCTTTCTTGGTTCTAAATTATCCTTAAATAGTCGTAATTAGAGTTTGATATTCTAATGCATAAAGAAGTTTATTGTTGAGTAGCTGTGATGCGTGTTCGTGTGAGTAAACACTAGTTTTTCTTTGTAGGGATACTTATAGAATTAAGCACCATTAGTTAGTCTTCAGACTACAAACTTGCGAAAAATAAAAAATTTGAAAGTGTATTTCTATTATTTTATTTATCTATTTAATCATTTAATGTTGCGAGTAATACAATTTGAAAACACTTATAATAACTTAGAATGTTAGCGAAAGTTTCATATTAAGTAAACTCGGCTCCGTACTTAATTTTCATTCATTAGCAAATGTTAATTTGTACTATGAAAGTATGAATTATTGTACCTTAAATGCATTTCTTGGGACAAAGAGCTTAGGTCGTGGTGGCTTACACTTGCTAAACAATATTATCGTATGAAAATATGGAATTAAGAAAAAAAAAATTTCTTTTTTTTCATTTACAATAAGTTGATCCATGCGTTTGATGATATAATCTTTTGCAAGGTTGTAGAATAAGTTTTGTCGTAAATATCAATTTAGCTTGATACGATTTCTTGAGTTAAAATATATGTTATATTATGAGTGTAGCTAGTTAAAATGATAATAGTTGCTTATTTATTTATTAAATGCAGGATATTTAATATGAAGAGTGCTTGCTAAGAAAGTTTTTAGGGGATTCTTGGAGAAATACATATAGGAAGGTTAACGCATTTTTTTTCCCTTCATTATAAAAAAAAAGGGGTGGGGTTTATTGGTTTTTAGAGTTACGGGGACGTAACTTTGTTTTTAAGGGGGGTGGAATGCGATAAAATTTCGCGTGTTTTCACGTGTTTATTATTTTTTTTTCTATAAAAGGTTTGTTATTGCAATTACTGCATGCTTGCCGTTGGAAATTTGAGCTATATTATATGTTTATTCAAGCTTGATTGCAATATTATGTAACTAGTTGTCCCATTTAAAGTAAAGTTCTGAGAAACAATGGTAATAAAGTCCAATCTGTTTGTTCATATTATAGTCAAAGTTATCTTTAATAAGAATTCGTTATGCAGTATTTGCCAAAAGACGTGTTTTTGGGATGATTGCGTGGAAAGTTTTCATGTTTTCGAGTCTTTCTTCCTCTAGTTTCGAGGACGAAACTACTTTTAAGGGGGGGTAGTCTGTAACACCCCGTTATTTTGTCACGTAATTATTTAATTGTAATAATAATTTTTATTTTAATAATCATTTTGAATCAGTCATTATATAAATAATGAATGCGTACATATTTATATTAAGAGCATATTTATAATTAATCAAATTAAGATGCACAAATTAAACTTATATTTGTAATTCAAAATCTTGCTAGCATATTGAAAGTTGTCTTAATTTGGGCTTGTAAGTAAAAATATGATTATATAGATGAGTAAGGGTGTTGAATTAAGAAAAAGAGAAAGAAAAAAAAAAGTAAAGAAAGAAATAAAAACCCCAAACCCATACTCCTTATTTTCCATCTCTTTCTCTCTTTCTTCTTCACCTCCCTCCTCAACATCAAGAACACCCACCACCACCACCAGCAGTTGCCGCCAACCGACACCGCCGGCAGCCACCAGCAGCCGGCAGCCACTAGCAGCCGCAACCACCGGCAACTCCTCTCACATTGCTTAAAGCTTTCTACTTTCTTTCATCATCTTCTCAACCCTTTGTGAGCAATCTCTTACCCAATTTAATTTTGTATGTTTTTGATATTTAGTTTCTTGTTATTTAGAGTTTATACTTGTTAAATTTGAGTATGATGTCTTGAATTTTTGTTATGGGTTTGATTATTGTGATGATTTTAAAATAGACAAGTTAGGGTTTATATTATGGTGAATTTAAAAGTAGTGTTTTGGTTAAATTCATGAATTTTAGCTTAAATTAAGTTATATCTTGATAGAATTTAAAGTGGGTAAGTATAAGAAATTGTGACTTGAACTTGAATAAGTTATGGTTGACATAAGGATGAATTTAAAAGTAGTATGTACTACTTTTGTGGTTTGGATGGTGTTTTATTAATTGAAAATCTCGTATAAGGTTTGTGTATGTGACATTATTGATGAATGGTGGTCGTATTAGTTATTAGTAATGGTTATGATCCTTGTTCACAAGAGTGATTGTTAATTATTATTACTATTTTTGTTCATGGTGGTTTATGTTGTTAATGCCATTAAGAGGTGTTTGTTAATAATGGTTGTCAACTAATTTTCATTGATTGCTAAGAGTTGTTAATGGACTTTTGCGATTGTTGTTATGAATTGACATTGTTTTCATTGCACTTGAGAATTAAACTAATTGTTGTTATTACTTAAACTAGTCGTTGTTGTATGTTGTATAGTCTTGGTACAAAAAAAAGGGAGTCTTGATGTTGTGAGTGATATAAGTAATTTCTTGTAGTCTCTACGAACCTTGAATAATGTGGTAAAATGGATTTTTTTGTCATTACTAGCTTACTACCTTGGGTATTGCCTCTATTATATGTAATACATTATTTTATTCAATCTTATGTCTACTAATTCATAGTAATTTGACAATGCAATATATATGTAGTTAAGTTTTGTTCCTTAGAACATACTTTGTCGTAAATATAGTGTGAAAAGTGTATGTTGTGATTAGATTAGAATTATTGGTGTATTAGCAAGCAAACCTAGAATTGAAACTGTTACATTTGGCTAATTAGCTTGATAACATGAAATAGAACTCACTCTATGGTAGTAGAGTACTTTCTTTTAGAGTAAGTGACTCTTATATGAGGTTAAATAGACTTATTAGTCATACTTTGAACGTGCATAGGTGCTCTGTTCATTAGAGAAGCTTAAGAACCTCACTTTTGGTGGTTGCGATAACTTTTTTTCCTGCAATTGCAATTACAGGTACGCACACGCAGTAATCAACTACTATATGCTATTGCTTAAAATATTATCGATAGTTGTGATTAGAAGCATTGTGTTAGAAGTATGAAGTACTAACAAGTAAATTTTTATTCATGAATAGCTTTCGGTTTGCGAATTTCTCTAACTTAGAATGGAATAGATGCATAGAATGAAGATAATAGAAGTTGAAAATGATCGATATAATTACATTGTGTTTACTTGGAGTCGGAATGGTTCCTTTATATATGAATTCAAGTTGTATATGTGAGTTACCGGTGGTTCTTGCAAACCCCATGGTTCTCATTGAAAGCAAGAGTATATGTGAGTTACCGGTGGGTCTTGCAAACCCCATGGTTCTCATTGAAAGCAAGAGTATATGTGAGTTACCGTGGGTTTTGCAAACCCCATGGTTCTCATTGATAGCAAAGATATATGTGAGTTACCGGTGGGTCTTGCAAACCCCATGGTTCTCATTGATAGCAAAGATATATGTGAGTTACCGGTGGGTCTTGCAAACCCCATGGTTCTCATTGATAGCAAAGATATATGTGAGTTACCGGTGGGCTTTGCAAGCCCCATGGTTCTCATTGATAGCGAAGATATATGTGAGTTACCGGTGGGCCTTGCAAGCCCCATGGTTCTCATTGATAGCAAAGATATATGTGAGTTACCGGTGGGCCTTGAAAGCCCCATGGTTCTCATTGATAGTTAAGGAGTATGTGAGTTACTGGTGGGTCTTGCAAACCCTATGGTTAAGTTTGAGTTTTTAGTAGAGAGTTTATTCATTGGTACAATATTTATAGTGAGAAGTGCCCTATGGGTCTTGCGAACTCCAAGGGTTTTCCATCATAAAAAGATTACGCCTATGTGAAGAATCCCTATGGAAGATAATGATCCCAAGGATATATTATGATTAAACTTACCTTAAGGTAGACAAACTTTTTAAGGTCAGACGTTAAGTAGCCTGTTGATGTCCTTATATGAGTTGACACTACGCGTGTTTATTAGAGTTTATGTTCTTGAAAATAGGAGTGTTAAGACTTACATTCCACCTCGAAACGCATTGTTCGGGTTGGAAAGGGAGAAATGAGATGAACAAGTATAAATGGATGATAAATAGTTACTAGTTATGCCTTGTGTTTTACGACATCATCTTTATATAGTTTTATAATATAATGTTAGCTAGTCTGTTGACCTTCTTATATTTGATGCTAGTTACTGACGTGTACGTGTTTGTGTTTATGCTTGATTGTTTGATGACTTTATATGATTGTCCTGCTATGACACATTGGCGTTTGGTCTGATGTCGAGCAACAGGAGGATCATGGACAGTCGTAGCAGGTTTTGGAGCTTCTTTTGCATTTGCATTGCATTGGGGGAGAGTGATGAGGGTGAAGCATAACACGTGTCATACCATCATCTTCTGATTTTGTAGTTCTTGTATATCTTTTGTAAACTTTGGTTGTATACGTGTTGTTATGGGGCCTTGTGTTCTCGTTTGTATATTTATATTTCCGTTGCGTAGTTTATAACTTGTATGGTTTTAAAGAGTCAATTCTTTTTTTAAAACGCAAGCGTTGACATTGGTACCACGATCCATGCTTGGTATGTCGACTTGAGAAGCCGGCGATGAACTATTCCGCCATGGTGTGAGATCTTAAAAAGCAATGATGCCTTAGATTAGTTTAATGTTTTTATTGCGCTAACTGCTCTACCACATGTCGAATTTTAGCAGAGATGCTGCCAAAATTTTCACTCACCTTTTTAAAGTTAACCTTTAATGTTTATCTAAATTCTTTTCCTTTTCTTTTTATGTAACACCCGAATTTTCTCCGGTCCTTCACGAATTTGATTTCGTTTAAGGTGTCGGAAATTCAGGGGTGTTACAGGTGGTTACCAGAGCCAGTGGTTTCTGTTTTGACGCCTTGTGTTTTTAAATTCATTTCAAAATAGTTTTGAAAATTAAAGTTATTCATGAGAGTTGGGGTAGATTTGGGATAGGAGCATCATCTGTGATATAAGTTTTGTTATCGTTGCACGTGCATAGATATCTTGATGATTTGATTGGTATGCTATAAGATCAGTGATCATGCTTGTTATTATTATAATCAATTCTTATGATTTTGGTTCGAATGTTACCATTTTAACAAGTTGGTAGATTTGAATTATGTATTATTGAGCATTGATGACAAGTTTCGAGTATTGGCGTAATTCATGAGTTGTATAATTATTGATTTATGGTGTATAAATAATGAAATTTTAGAGAAGCTGGTTGCATTTGGAATTTCCTCTTGGTTGTAAGGATATTATAAGCTTTGGTTTTATGTCTCTCAATATTTGTTAATGTGGGTTTCCATAAAGTTTTATGAGTTTTGATATTAATAGTAGACATAATTTTCATTTCTCTGCTATCTGTTTGTACATGTTCATTAGGCCAGTGCATTTGTTCTTCATGGTATATAAAGTGGTGATCAAAATTCATCTAAATATGGTTTATGAGCATGCAAGTAGAAGCATAAGTAATTTAAAAGAGAATAAACATGGAGCTATTGTAAAAAGAATTCAATATAATTGTAAAATGAAAGTCAATTATATGATAAAGAGCGGTCTTGTATGTGATACCTTGTAAATAAAATATTGATCATTAGTTGATGATAATAATACGTTCATAGTTAAAGAAGCTCGTCGAAATTTTAATACTGAGAAGAAGGTTGAGAGTATGGTAAGAGTTCATAGTTTGAGACTTAAACCTCTGATTTCGGGTCATGATTTACAAGATTATTGTTATTTTAGCCTAATAAGTTGAAGTCAAGAGATTATTTTCAATGTCTTTAATTATTTTAAGGTAATGTCATATTGGTTGGACTAAATTATCGCATTAGGAGTATTGCTCAAACTAGTACCGATTCAATATCTTCCTTTGAAGTTATAATTATCCTGAGATGGCTTTGGAGTTTAAGTGTTGCCAAATTCAAGCAAGTCTTGTAATAATTGTGATTGCGATTTTAAGCTTGCTAATAATTGGTCATAGCAACATTGATGTTAAGTTTGAGTGTGGCATAATTGTGCTTATTGATAAATGTTTTCAAATTTTCTACAACAAATGAATTTAATGCTTTCGTGATGCATGCTCAAATTAATTGGATCATGTAAAACATTTGTCAGTTCTAAGTCAATGTCTTATGCCTGCAGTGAGACTTTAATGTAATATATGCGTAGTTAATGGTTTGATGTCGTGATTTGAATTCACTTGATTGAGTTAAGCACCTTTATAAAAGTATGACGATAATTCAAAAACTATATTGGTTCCTTGTCGTTGAGTGAGCTTTAGTTTGAGAATGCCTAAAATATGAACATTACTCATCGTCATTTAATCACTGATGAAATTATTGTTATTGGTACTTATTTAGTATAGTTAGTGGTGACGAGAGTAGCCGGTGAATAGAGATCAATTTGCAGAACTAATAATATTCAATGTCGATAGAAATGACGAAATTGATTTTTTATAAAAGTGATTGCTTTAATGTGAAATGAGGTAAATTGAGTATGGGGATTTACTCAATGAGTATAGTGTGGTCAAAATGAAAGTCAAGAGGTGTTTTTGTAATCTAAACATTTAAGAAACGGAAACAAGTATGCAAATAATATATAGTATTAGAGCTATTCGAGAACGTGAGTTACATCTTAAATGACCAACATTAAAATGTGATGAATTGAGTTAATAGATATTCGCACTGGTGTTAAAAAGAGCCAAATTTGATGTTACTAAATAGTTGGATCATAATAAGCACCAAATGAAAGAAGTTTTGAATTTTAATATATTTTTTTTTATATATATATAAGCACATCTTATAGTTGTTAATTCTAAGTTAAGAACCCTATGTGGCTGAAAGATTTAACCCCACTTGTTATCGAAGTAACTAATGTGAAGGAAAACTTTATGTATTGTATTATTTTGTCATCATTTTGTTGTATTTCGTATTGTGTTGGGATTGTTAATGTAATAGTCGTATGGTTGATGGTTGCTTTGTCATTGTTATTTTGGTTGTTAATGCTTAACTATCGACATTTTGTCAAAAAAAAATTTTTTTGATAGTTTTTGTAGCGAGATAGATGAGTTCACACATTATCTCTTTTGTATATTAAAAGTCCATCTGTGTTGATCATCATTGCTATTATTAATCTATTCGAATCCTTGCTACATACATATACAATTTATTACTTTACTCATATGTAGCTTGATACAAGTTTTATACTTTCAACATGTTTAGTCGACTGATAAATGAATAGTTGCGGAAACCTTTAACATTTGCCTTTCTTGGTTCTAAATTATCCTTAAATAGTCGTAATTAGAGTTTGATATTCTAATGCATAAAGAAGTTTATTGTTGAGTAGCTGTGATGCGTGTTCGTGTGAGTAAACACTAGTTTTTCTTTGTAGGGATACTTATAGAATTAAGCACCATTAGTTAGTCTTCAGACTACAAACTTGCGAAAAATAAAAAATTTGAAAGTGTATTTCTATTATTTTATTTATCTATTTAATCATTTAATGTTGCGAGTAATACAATTTGAAAACACTTATAATAACTTAGAATGTTAGCGAAAGTTTCATATTAAGTAAACTCGGCTCCGTACTTAATTTTCATTCATTAGCAAATGTTAATTTGTACTATGAAAGTATGAATTATTGTACCTTAAATGCATTTCTTGGGACAAAGAGCTTAGGTCGTGGTGGCTTACACTTGCTAAACAATATTATCGTATGAAAATATGGAATTAAGAAAAAAAAAATTTCTTTTTTTTCATTTACAATAAGTTGATCCATGCGTTTGATGATATAATCTTTTGCAAGGTTGTAGAATAAGTTTTGTCGTAAATATCAATTTAGCTTGATACGATTTCTTGAGTTAAAATATATGTTATATTATGAGTGTAGCTAGTTAAAATGATAATAGTTGCTTATTTATTTATTAAATGCAGGATATTTAATATGAAGAGTGCTTGCTAAGAAAGTTTTTAGGGGATTCTTGGAGAAATACATATAGGAAGGTTAACGCATTTTTTTTTCCCTTCATTATAAAAAAAAAGGGGTGGGGTTTATTGGTTTTTAGAGTTACGGGGACGTAACTTTGTTTTTAAGGGGGGTGGAATGCGATAAAATTTCGCGTGTTTTCACGTGTTTATTATTTTTTTTTCTATAAAAGGTTTGTTATTGCAATTACTGCATGCTTGCCGTTGGAAATTTGAGCTATATTATATGTTTATTCAAGCTTGATTGCAATATTATGTAACTAGTTGTCCCATTTAAAGTAAAGTTCTGAGAAACAATGGTAATAAAGTCCAATCTGTTTGTTCATATTATAGTCAAAGTTATCTTTAATAAGAATTCGTTATGCAGTATTTGCCAAAAGACGTGTTTTTGGGATGATTGCGTGGAAAGTTTTCATGTTTTCGAGTCTTTCTTCCTCTAGTTTCGAGGACGAAACTACTTTTAAGGGGGGGTAGTCTGTAACACCCCGTTATTTTGTCACGTAATTATTTAATTGTAATAATAATTTTTATTTTAATAATCATTTTGAATCAGTCATTATATAAATAATGAATGCGTACATATTTATATTAAGAGCATATTTATAATTAATCAAATTAAGATGCACAAATTAAACTTATATTTGTAATTCAAAATCTTGCTAGCATATTGAAAGTTGTCTTAATTTGGGCTTGTAAGTAAAAATATGATTATATAGATGAGTAAGGGTGTTGAATTAAGAAAAAGAGAAAGAAAAAAAAAAGTAAAGAAAGAAATAAAAACCCCAAACCCATACTCCTTATTTTCCATCTCTTTCTCTCTTTCTTCTTCACCTCCCTCCTCAACATCAAGAACACCCACCACCACCACCAGCAGTTGCCGCCAACCGACACCGCCGGCAGCCACCAGCAGCCGGCAGCCACTAGCAGCCGCAACCACCGGCAACTCCTCTCACATTGCTTAAAGCTTTCTACTTTCTTTCATCATCTTCTCAACCCTTTGTGAGCAATCTCTTACCCAATTTAATTTTGTATGTTTTTGATATTTAGTTTCTTGTTATTTAGAGTTTATACTTGTTAAATTTGAGTATGATGTCTTGAATTTTTGTTATGGGTTTGATTATTGTGATGATTTTAAAATAGACAAGTTAGGGTTTATATTATGGTGAATTTAAAAGTAGTGTTTTGGTTAAATTCATGAATTTTAGCTTAAATTAAGTTATATCTTGATAGAATTTAAAGTGGGTAAGTATAAGAAATTGTGACTTGAACTTGAATAAGTTATGGTTGACATAAGGATGAATTTAAAAGTAGTATGTACTACTTTTGTGGTTTGGATGGTGTTTTATTAATTGAAAATCTCGTATAAGGTTTGTGTATGTGACATTATTGATGAATGGTGGTCGTATTAGTTATTAGTAATGGTTATGATCCTTGTTCACAAGAGTGATTGTTAATTATTATTACTATTTTTGTTCATGGTGGTTTATGTTGTTAATGCCATTAAGAGGTGTTTGTTAATAATGGTTGTCAACTAATTTTCATTGATTGCTAAGAGTTGTTAATGGACTTTTGCGATTGTTGTTATGAATTGACATTGTTTTCATTGCACTTGAGAATTAAACTAATTGTTGTTATTACTTAAACTAGTCGTTGTTGTATGTTGTATAGTCTTGGTACAAAAAAAAGGGAGTCTTGATGTTGTGAGTGATATAAGTAATTTCTTGTAGTCTCTACGAACCTTGAATAATGTGGTAAAATGGATTTTTTTGTCATTACTAGCTTACTACCTTGGGTATTGCCTCTATTATATGTAATACATTATTTTATTCAATCTTATGTCTACTAATTCATAGTAATTTGACAATGCAATATATATGTAGTTAAGTTTTGTTCCTTAGAACATACTTTGTCGTAAATATAGTGTGAAAAGTGTATGTTGTGATTAGATTAGAATTATTGGTGTATTAGCAAGCAAACCTAGAATTGAAACTGTTACATTTGGCTAATTAGCTTGATAACATGAAATAGAACTCACTCTATGGTAGTAGAGTACTTTCTTTTAGAGTAAGTGACTCTTATATGAGGTTAAATAGACTTATTAGTCATACTTTGAACGTGCATAGGTGCTCTGTTCATTAGAGAAGCTTAAGAACCTCACTTTTGGTGGTTGCGATAACTTTTTTGTCTGCAATTGCAATTACAGGTACGCACACGCAGTAATCAACTACTATATGCTATTGCTTAAAATATTATCGATAGTTGTGATTAGAAGCATTGTGTTAGAAGTATGAAGTACTAACAAGTAAATTTTTATACATGAATAGCTTTCGGTTTGCGAATTTCTCTAACTTAGAATGGAATAGATGCATAGAATGAAGATAATAGAAGTTGAAAATGATCGATATAATTACATTGTGTTTACTTGGAGTCGGAATGGTTCCTTTATATATGAATTCAAGTTGTATATGTGAGTTACCGGTGGTTCTTGCAAACCCCATGGTTCTCATTGAAAGCAAGAGTATATGTGAGTTACCGGTGGGTCTTGCAAACCCCATGGTTCTCATTGAAAGCAAGAGTATATGTGAGTTACCGTGGGTTTTGCAAACCCTATGGTTCTCATTGATAGCAAAGATATATGTGAGTTACCGGTGGGTCTTGCAAACCCCATGGTTCTCATTGATAGCAAAGATATATGTGAGTTACCGGTGGGTCATGCAAACCCCATGGTTCTCATTGATAGCAAAGATATATGTGAGTTACCGGTGGGCCTTGCAAGCCCCATGGTTCTCATTGATAGCGAAGATATATGTGAGTTACCGGTGGGCCTTGCAAGCCCCATGGTTCTCATTGATAGCAAAGATATATGTGAGTTACCGGTGGGCCTTGAAAGCCCCATGGTTCTCATTGATAGTTAAGGAGTATGTGAGTTACTGGTGGGTCTTGCAAACCCTATGGTTAAGTTTGAGTTTTTAGTAGAGAGTTTATTCATTGGTACAATATTTATAGTGAGAAGTGCCCTATGGGTCTTGCGAACTCCAAGGGTTTTCCATCATAAAAAGATTACGCCTATGTGAAGAATCCCTATGGAAGATAATGATCCCAAGGATATATTATGATTAAACTTACCTTAAGGTAGACAAACTTTTTAAGGTCAGACGTTAAGTAGCCTGTTGATGTCCTTATATGAGTTGACACTACGCGTGTTTATTAGAGTTTATGTTCTTGAAAATAGGAGTGTTAAGACTTACATTCCACCTCGAAACGCATTGTTCGGGTTGGAAAGGGAGAAATGAGATGAACAAGTATAAATGGATGATAAATAGTTACTAGTTATGCCTTGTGTTTTACGACATCATCTTTATATAGTTTTATAATATAATGTTAGCTAGTCTGTTGACCTTCTTATATTTGATGCTAGTTACTGACGTGTACGTGTTTGTGTTTATGCTTGATTGTTTGATGACTTTATATGATTGTCCTGCTATGACACATTGGCGTTTGGTCTGATGTCGAGCAGCAGGAGGATCATGGACAGTCGTAGCAGGTTTTGGAGCTTCTTTTGCATTTGCATTGCATTGGGGGAGAGTGATGAGGGTGAAGCATAACACGTGTCATACCATCATCTTCTGATTTTGTAGTTCTTGTATATCTTTTGTAAACTTTGGTTGTATACGTATTGTTATGGGGCCTTGTGTTCTCGTTTGTATATTTATATTTCCGTTGCGTAGTTTATAACTTGTATGGTTTTAAAGAGTCAATTCTTTTTTTAAAACGCAAGCGTTGACATTGGAACCACGATCCATGCTTGGTATGTCGACTTGAGAAGCCGGCGATGAACTATTCCGCCATGGTGTGAGATCTTAAAAAGCAATGATGCCTTAGATTAGTTTAATGTTTTTATTGCGCTAACTGCTCTACCACATGTCGAAAAGAGATTGATAGACTACTCATATCAACAAGGTGCATCTTCTTTAAGGGTGTTTAATCTTAACTATGAAAGCAATAAACAAGATAAAGATAAGCAATAAAAGACGAACGAGGATGGTGAGGATCCACTCTAGGTCGATTCTATGTTTTCAAGGAAAGCTAAGTTAAGGGAGATTGAACAAAGATCGATCGAGACACTCTAGATAGCGAGGGGAAGTTGATGACATACAGCCATGTGAACGACCCATAATCGCCCTATGTCTCATCAAGAGTAGTAGGACAAGATTGGCATCGAATATCAATTAAACAATCAACATCAACCTTATCTCTAATCTAACATATGAGCAACTATCACCAAACCCAAGGTTTCATCAAACCAAAACCCCTAAAAAAACTACTCTAGCATATTGAAACTAACTACTATAAAGGGAATGAAAGAAGACAGGGAAGTAATGTAACACCCTTGAATTTCCGACCCCTTATACGCAACCAAAACCGCAAGCAGACGGAGGAAATCCGGGTGTTACATAAATGAAAAGGAAAAGAATATCATTTAAACGTTAAAGATTAACTTTAAAGATGTGAGTGAAAATTTCGACGGCATTTAGCTTAAAACTGTGCGTCTTTTATAGAAAAACAACAGTTATTTAAAATCTAATAAAGTAAAGGCATCACGGCCTATCAAAACTATATCACGACGGAATGATTCATCGCCGGCTTCTGAAATCTACATGTCAGGCATGGATCGTGGTTCCAATGTCAGCGCTTGTGTTTGAACTAACGAGACTTTATAAAACCATACAATTTATGAACTACGCAGCGGAGATGACATATACAAAAAGAGGACATGTGCCTTAAACCAAAAACATAAACGAATTTAAATACAAAGAAACTATATTTAGCGTCAAAATAAATGTCACATCGCACGCTTCAACGTTCTCACTCATCCCCCCCGTATGCAATGCATAAAAGCTCCATCACCTGTAATGTCTATCAATGATGTCCCCGCTGCTCAACGTAAGATCATAAACCAACACGTCATAGCAGGGCCATCAAAGATGAGCCATCAACAAATAAAACAAACAGTACACGTCAGTATTTAACATCATATCATAAAGCATAATTAGCATCAATAAAGTATATGTTATAATATCAGAGTGATTTCACAACACTCCTAGTGTCAATCATAATCACTGAACATTAGTTCCTACTTCTCACTGTCAATTCCATTTTCTTCACGTCTTTTCGACTTCATAACTTCTTTTCGACTTCATAACTGCTCGGTATCACTTGAACCGATAGCTTAACCACTTTCAACTATTTATATACATATGTGACTAGAGGCCACCATATTGGGGTTTGCAAGACCCACATGGCCACACCTCGACCAAAGGGCGGTGACGGGCCATACCGGCGCCCAATGGTAAAGTATGAACATACCCCCGTACAGCGACCATATATAGATGATCCTACCTCCGGGAACTAAAGCCACCGGAGTACCAAACCAGTGGAGCCAGCATACCTAACATATGTGACTAGAGGCCACCATAGGGTTTGCAAGACCATATGGCAACACCTCAACCAAGGGCGGTGACGGGCCATACCGGCGCCCAATGGTAAAGTATGATCATACCCCCGTACAGCGACCATATATAGATGGTCCTACCTACGGGAACTAAACCCACTAGGGTACCCCTAACCAGGGGAGCCACAATAATCCAACAAATCTGCTATCTCATCAATAAGGGTCTCCTTCCCATTACAACCAACAAGTTTCTTACTCCATCACTAAGGGATTTATTCCCATTTCATTTCACCTTATTCAATACTTTCTTACTCCATCACCAAGGGATTCTTTCCCATTCATAAACATAATCCAACCACATTAGTAAGGGGACCATTCCCTATTCAACTAACATGAATCAATCTTAATAACAAAGGAGTCATTCTCATTCAAACTAACGTAAGTCAAACTCATCAATAAGGAGATCGTTCCCATTCAACTAGCAATAATCAATATCATCAATAAGGAAACCATTCACTATTCCCAACTAACAATAAGCAATATCATTAATAAGGGACTCGCTCCCTTTCAAACAAATAATAATAAGTTCAATATCAAGGGATTCAAATCGTTCTCATTCTAAATCATTACAAATCATTTAGCATACTAACATCGCTCTCTACTAGTAAACTTGAAATTCATATAATCAATAACTTTGATATTTCATTCGACGACGATTCATAGATTATGTACATTATATGTTTTAAAACAATTCAATATCGGTATATATAAAATGCAAGATGCATGCAAGAGTTAATTACTGCGTGTACGTACCTGTAAGCGCTCTGCACGACCAAAAGTCACAAAAAAATCACCAAATTAAGATTCTACCTTTCTCTTATGAAATGGGAACCTATACAAATTTAGAGTAGAACTAATAAGACTATTCGTCTCTACTTAAGAGCATCTAAATGCTAGAACAAGCTACCATTCATCCATTCAAAGTAACTTCCACTTATTCTAACGCATACGTAACCAATTCACATTACTCAATTTATACTTGTTCATGAGTTATAACATTAACTCAACAATCAAATAAGCTTTTACGTCTACTAAACCAACAATCAAGTAAGCTTTCACAACAACAAAGTGCACTTTATAACGATATCTTTAAACCAATGAGACCCAAAGTATAAAGCCACATCACCATGTGATGTCCTAAACCACCATAATTTGTATAACAACCTTAATACTAGCAACTTATAATGATTTTGGTGTTTGTGATAACCTCATGTTGTGATATAATTTTATTATAACATACAAGATGACTCATAAGGCAAAGATGCATAAAGAGAGACATTTTCTCCAATAATCTAGCAACAATAATTTCTTTTATTTGGAAAATGACAATGAAAATTATGATACTTAACAAAATTTCTATATTCAACATCATTAAGTTATTCATTTAGTAAAACACCATCAAAATTAACACACAACTAGAATCTCAAATCACACTTCAACCCTAAATCATAAATATATTCAATTCATCAATTCAACTCTTAACCACAACAAGATTTAATGAATACAACACAAAAATCAACACCACACACATAAACTTTATACTATTAATTGAAACAAGAAGAATCAAATGGAAGAAGGAGAGGTGGCTTACAAGGTTTAAAACTAGCAAAACAAATGGTGAAAAGGTAGATGAAGGTTGTGGTGGTGGTGAGTGTGACGGTGAAGGCTGGACAATAGGCCTTAACAGCCGCTGTCGGTGGCTGTTTTGCAGCCCAGTTGCGGTTGGTGGGTGGAGGCACGCTGTTTGATTGCTTGTGCTGCGAGAAGGCAGTGCAGTCCACTGTTGACTGCTCACGGAGGGGCTGCTGGCGTCACAGAAGATGAAGAAGGCTGGTGGAAATGGCGGTGGACAGCCGGTTTGTGCGGCCAACACCCAGTATCAGGTGGTGCACAGGGAAGGGGAGAAGAGAAAGAGGGGGAGAAGTGAGGAGTGGCGGCTGGTCCTCTTTTTTTTGAGCAACAACGGTTTCAATCCCTTTTATTATTATTATTATTATTATTATTATTATTATTATTATTATTATTATTATTATTATTATTATTATTATTATTTATTTATTTATTTATTTATTTATTTATTTATTTACTTAAATTCATCTTCTTGCGAGGTCCAACTAAGAAACTTACCTTCATGTGCTAATACGTTTTAGTAAAATAAAAATTTTGATTCGAACCTCTGTATTTTAGAATTCGTAACTGTCTCTTTGATATATATATATATATATATATATATATATATATATATATATATATATATATATATATATATATATATATATATATATATATATATATATATATATATATATATATATATATATATATATATATATATATATATATATATATATATATATATATATATATATATATATATATATTAACATTTAAATTCGTAAAAGAATTTTATAAAAACTAACTCAAATTAATATAATATATTTATAAACACTCCAAACTGATTATAATAATAAAATCTAATGACGCCATTAAAATGACGGGGTGTTACAGACTACCCCCCTTAAAAGGAGTTTCGTCCCCGAAACTAGAGTAGCAAGGACACTAATCATAAAAATTTGTATTTCTAAGAACTCAAATATGTCATATAACCATTTTAAGACTAAGAATTGGCTCAAAGATCGTGACTTTATTGGCATTACAAACAAAGAGAATACTCAATCTATCAAAATAGTCATACATTTATCATTTTGAGTATTTATATCCACCCAAATAAGCTCAACACCCAATCAAAACATGTAAACGTCACATAATTTACTCCACACAATCAATCAAAAGCATGTGCATATCATATCAATTGATAAATATCACACCAAATTGATTCTAACAATCAATCAACATGTAAGTTTGTAATAAGTTGTTATCATAGAGGCGAAAATGCGTGAAAACCCAGGAGAAAATGCGTGTAAACGCGCCAAATTCTATCGCATTCTACCCCCCTTAAAACTTAGTTACAACCCCGTAACTCACTAACCTCGATTCATAAGCAAGGATAGTTTGGTTAGACCATGAAACTTTAATTATTTAATATCTCTAATCTCAATACTACACACCTTAGTATCTAGGTCTCAATATGTTCTCCTAGTAAGACAACTCTCCTCAATGTTTACAAAAGTAATGAATCTATCACATGTGGCTTATAAAAAGTGTATCACCTGAGCTCGTAACAATACGAAATGTCTTGTAATCTAATGTAATTCTTTAAACAATATTTTCACTTCTATGTGACCATCTAAGGTCGTACTTTGTGATAATCTTGCAATGTACTAAAGGTTAAACTATTGTTATTTAAATCATAAATGGGCGCAAAATATCAAACAACAAGGTCTTAAAAAAAATAAGCGCACGAAGTTGCTCAATACTTAACTAGTATTACAATTAGACACCCTAGGCTTAAGGATACGTGAATCTCACAAAACTGATTGGTTATCAACCCTAAGTTGATTCATCGCTAACTTTACTTATCATGACATAATCCTAACCTTTTACTTAACATGAAATGCTCTCTTTATTACACATATATGATCAAATTATTTTATAACATTTTAAATCTTACCTCATAACTCGATTACTAGATTAACAAATCAAATTAATAGCTCATAGTATAATACATGTTTCAAGTATATAATCCAATTATATATACCACATTTTAGCAAGTTGCTGTAGTTGATAATTATACGTTCACAATCATGATACTAATACACATATCATAATTGTTCAACAACAATATCCTTTATCCATCATAATATCAAATTCTAATTACGGCAACATGAGGATGATTTAGAATCATGAATGGTAACGTCAAAGGTCACCAACATTTTTCAGCTATTCATTTTCCATACGACTAGGTATGTTGAAGTATAAAACTTGTATCAAGCTACATATGAGTGAAGTTATAAATTATACATGTGCGTAGCAAGGATTTCAATAGTATAATAATAACAATGATGATCAACACAGCTGGTATTTTAATATACAAGAAGAATACTGTGTGAACACATCTATCTCGCTACAAAAACTAGCAAAAACATTTTATTTTATTTTTTTTAAATTTGTTTTTTTTTTGACAGAATGTCGATATTTAAGCATTAGCAACTAGAATATCAATGACAAGACAACCATCAACCATAGATTATTACATTAACAATCCCAGCACCATGCGAAAATACAACAATATGATAACAAAGTGATACATTACTTAATATTTTCCATCACATTAGTTCATTCAAGAACAAGGTTAAATCCGTCTGAGACATAGAATGGTAAACTTAGAACTAACAGCTATAACATATGTGTTATATATATAATATATATATATATATATATATATATATATATATATATATATATATATATATATATATATATATATAGATATATATATATATATATATATATATATATATATATATATATATATATATATATATATATATATATATATATATATCTATATATATATATATATATATATATATATATATATATATATATATATATATATATATATATATATATATATATATATATATATATATATATACTTTGAAATTACAAAACTTCTTTCATCTAAAGCTTTTTGTGATCCAACTATTTAGTACCATCTAATTTAACACTTTTTTTTTCAGTTTGAGATGTAACTTATATTTTCGATTTAGCTCTGAAGTTACAACTTATTTGCATACTTGTTTTCGTTTCTTTAATGTTTAGATGACAAAAACACCTCTTGACTTTTATTTTGACCGCACTATACTAATTGAGCAAATCCCCATACTCAATTTATCTCGTTTCACATCAAAGCAATCACTTATATATATAAAAAAACATTTCCGTCGACATTGAATATAATATTAGTTTTGCAAATTGATCACTATTCACCAGCTATTTTTATGACTTCTAATTGTGCTAAACATGTACCAATATCAAAAATTTTATTATTGATTAAATGACGATGAGTAATATTTATATTGTAGGCATGCTCAAACTAAAGCGCACTGAAAGACAAAGAATCAATATAGTACTTAAATACTCGGAATACTTGTATAAAAAGTGATTAACGCAGTCTAGTAAATTCAAAACACAACATCGAACCACTAACTACACAAATATTACATAAGTCTCACTGCAGGCATAAGACGTTGACTTAGAACTAACAAATATATTACATAATCTAATCAAGTTGAATATGAAACAAAAAAAAATAATAAAAAAAAAGAATCATTAAACTCATTCGTTGCCCAAGACTTACTTGGATTTGATAATAATTAAACTACAAAGCCATCCCAAAATAATCATAGATACAATGAAAGATATTAAACCGATACCAGTTTGAACTATACTACTAATGCATAATAACTTCGTACTTATGATTAAAACTTAAAACAAGACATTCAAGAATCATTACCATCAATACTTAATAAAAGGATAAGTTCAAACCACTCGAATTTTCTTGTCTGATTTTCTAATGTCATTCATGCATCAACAACTTTCGATTCTTCATATTATAACATACTCCATCAACATTAATAACCATACAGTGTCATTTGGATCCATACTTATCTACATACCGTCAATGATCTAAGACAATAACTAATGGCTACCCCAATGTGTAAGTATTTTATAACCAAATTCAAAAACATGGATCAAAGTGTCACCATTTGAGTTAAAACGCCAACTTGACTTCAAAGACTATAACATAACCCTAAGTTTATGATCAAGGCATTATCTACAGGGTATCATATCTATTTCCTAACCAAGCAACTGCGTTTACAATCACGTGCGAATCCTATCCTTTTTTTTTTCCTCGTCCTTATTCTTGTTTAACCCACTTACAAGCATACTCGCACAATCATTAACCATCTTCAAAAGAGTTATGATCATCACATTCCATGCTATGATGAACGAATGCACTTGACAATGAAATGTTCAACCAGATAATTAACAGTGGATTTATGTATAGGATCAATATCAAAACACGTAAGCTTTATAAAAACAATTAACATGAACAAATATTCAGACACATAAGACTAAATTTCGTCTTATCGTCACCAGCGAAAGAAAACCCCTGATGCAACCAACTTCTTTAGAATTCCATCATTCATAATTTACATCTCCATAATTACTATTCATAATACAAATCATAAAATGAACCAGATACTCAAAGATTTCATTATTGTTTGATAATACATAATTAGAATCTGCTGATTTGTTAAATCCTATCATCATGCAAACCACAACCATGACTTTTTAATTAGAATAATAACGCACATGAGAATGGGTCTCATAACAAGCTAAAAAAAACTATATATTTATTTATACACGTGCGTTGGGAACACCGTGTTGTCTCCGTCTGGAGAGTCTTCGATTTTGACCAATCTGGAACTAGTCCATGTGTCTTAAGTACTTGACGTAGACTTGTAATGTTCTTCCACTACTCTCTAAGGTGCTATCGGCGATCTTTGATAATCGGATATATGACCTATCAAAACAATCTCTAAAAATAATTTGTTTGTTTATAAAAGTTAAGTCATCATCAAAACTCAAATGGGCCAACAAATTCCCCCTTTTTGATGATGGCAAACTTTATAAACAAACTTAAGTAAAACATAGAGTAAAACATATAACTTGAACATGTTAGAGATTAACACAAGTTCAAACATATTTAGTAAATCAAATCATTACAAATAATTTTTAACACTTAATCAAGCACATTACTCTAATAGATTAATTTTTAAAACTTGTCGAAAATCATGTGGTTAAACATGACTTAAGTTTTCAAAATTAAGTATAATAATAATTTTAAAAAAATAAACAAAACAAAAATTATTAAACATAAAAATTAATAAACACAATAAACATAAGTGAAGCATAAGTGAAACACAATAATTTAAACACAATAATTTATGAACTTCAATAATATGAAGTTGAAAGAATCTAATTAAAACATAAGTGATAAACAACTAATCCAAATAGCCAACAGTAACTTATCTACTAAACCAAAACATGAAACTAAGCCTAAGCATATCAAACAGTAACATGATCCTTGAAAATAAAAAGCATAAACCATGTAAAATATTTTAGTAACAAACAGAGAACAAACAAAGACTAAGTAAAGCATAGCATTCACAAGAATCAACTTAAGTTTGTTTGCCTATCTTCCCCCTTTTGACATCAATCAAAAAGTAGGGGTTTTTCTCAAACCACGGCTCTAAGGCAAGCATTAGACAAATTAAGAAAGTAAGCAGCAAACTAAGTAAGCAAATGCCAAAACATAAACCACGAAATGCAAGAAATAAACATCATAGACCATATGATATAGGGAATAAAGGATAGTAGCTTAATTAGATAATGGCAAAGAAAACATAGTTCAAATTGTTTGTACCCCAACTGGTACACAAAAGAAAGACAAAATAAAATTGTTTAGATAATACAACGACAAATAGTGAGGCCAACAAACAGTTAAATAATACATAATCAGAAGAAGGGATCAGGTGGCAGTCTCCTCATCAACATATTTTGTCTGCACTTCACCTGTGTCAAGCTTGGCACCAAGACGAGATTCCATCTGGGACAGCTGATCAGTAATGGAGGTGAGTGAGACACGAACTTCACTTTGAAAGGCACAGAGATGAGACTGCAAGTCAATGACTTTGGATAGTAGATGATCAAAGGCAGCAGAAGGGACAGAGGGAGCATCATCAAAACCAGTTTGGGGTGATGGAATGGGTGAGGGAATATGCGGTGTTGTTGTGTGAATAGGTGAAGGTGGTGGTGATACTGGTTTAGGTGAGGCAGGGATATGTATAGGCTCAACTGAAGGTGTAGAAGTAGCATTGTCATCCAAGTTTGCAAAACGTTTGGAGGCCAACCTTCGACTCTTTCTAGGCTTCTCATGGAATGGTTTTGCGACCTCTTCCTCTTCTAAGTTCTCACTGGATGCTTCTTCCTCCAGTTCACCTTTTTTCTCTCCTTTAGAACCTTCCCCCTCAGTTAGTGCTTGCATCTCTTCCTCATTCACCTCTGCCTCATTAGGAGTGGCAGAGGGACCAGTGTCCTGATCTCCTTTTTCTTCTTCTTTCCCTTCCTCTTCTTCCGCTTCTTTTTCTCCCTCAAATCTTTCTTCTTCCTTTTTCTCTTCTTCTTCCTGTTCTTCGTCAGAACTCACTTCTACTTCCTCAATGGCATGTTCTAGAATCTTTTTTCATTAAATTGTAGGTGCAAGTTAGAAAGGCACCTCTCACTAATTTTGTTATTTGCACTCATAGGGAATTCCAGTCCATCCAGAGGGACTCCAAACTTCTTAAAAATGCATGTTAACAACCCACCATAACCTACCATCGTGTTCTTTTCAATACATTCCGCTAGATGAGAAACCATTAAAGACGGAAAATTAATTTTGATATGGTTAGCTAAGCAGTAGATGAGTGTAGCGTCGCGAAGATTCACCTCACTACGCTTGGAATTGCGTGGTAAGATAAATCTTCTAGCAATGTTGTATAAAAGTTTATGGAGGGGAGACAAGGAGTTGTGATTGAATCGTTTTTTTATCATTAATTCCCAAGAATTTTAGAACGGTTTTTTCAGTAATCCCAGAAAAGACAATTTTTGACCCTACATAGTATGTATCAAACCCAACTGCAGGAACCTCAAACATTCTCCCAGCATTAAATTATTAAATTCAATTTTAATATCTTTAATAGTAGTTGAACATACCCCATTATCAATTGAAAAATACTGAATATATTCTCGCATAAGATGTGGATAGATTGAATTGCAAGAAAAATTAACCATCAATTCCTCCCAGCCCTGATTACTCAAAATTGAATGTAGTTGAGGGAAAAGAGTAGAATCGTACCAATACTTGTCTAAACCAAAACCTACTGACATCTCTTTAGCAACCTCTTCTGCACTGTCGGGATCCACTAACTTGGCCTTTTTTGCTGGCTTGGATGACGAGCTTCCTTTGGTGGTAGTAAACGTTCTTTTGGTACCGGCATGAATGGGTTTGGTCGTTTTGGGTTTAGATGATGGTGTTGATGATTGAGGAATGTCAAATGAAGGATGAATGATTTGAAGTGGTTCAGGTTGAATGAATTTTGGCGTTTTGCCTTTGGTGTTCTTGGTTGATGAAGACTTGGGAGTTTTCATGGTGTAGAGAAGATGAAGATTAGGGATTGTAGAAAGAGGAAAATGAAATGTGAAGAGGATAACCGGTTTCTTGCAAGGAGTAGTACAAGATGTAGTGGGTTATGAGTGATGGATGTGACGTTGGAAAGTGGGGATTTTAAATGTGTGAAGGGACGGTTTATGAAAGGTTTGTACTACTTGAATTTGACGGTTTTGCATGTATATTAGAAGGTGTAACGAGTAGTTATTAAGTCTTTAAAGATTAGTTCGTTGAATGTAGCGATTTAAGAGACTAATTTTCGAAACACCCCGATGATCCGTCTTCCATTTCTTAAATTAAGTTGGCTCACCGAAATAAAATAAAATAAAACAAAATGCTGGAATTTGTGGAAAAATAAAATAAATTTTTTGTGATTTTTGTTTATATGAAAAAAAATTTTTAATATGAGACTAATATAATAACATAAAATAAATTATGCTACTAGGTCTATTCAGTTAAGCAAGCAATCAAGACAATATTTATGGCACATACTTAAAAAGATGCATACCTAAATCTCGCAATGATTGAATGTTCAATCTTGGTTGTTGTGGTTGATCTAACCCTTCTAATTTTCACGTTGTTTAGAGGAGGAATACCAGCATTGAACTTTAGTGAAGCTTGATTATACCTAACTCCAACCTCATCTTTTCGAATTGTTCCCTTGGAAGCGGTTTAGTCATGATATCTGCAACTTGATCACTAGTATTGACATGTTTAACAATAATTTTTTTATGCTCGACATTATCCTTAAGAAAATGATGCCTAATATGAATATGTTTAACTCCAGAATGATGCACTAGATCTTTAGAAATGCAACTGGCACTAGTGTTATCACAATAAATAGAAACACATTCAAGTTTAATACCAAAATCTCTTAGCTGTTGTTTGATCCACAGCATTTGGGAACAGCAGGCTGCTGCTGCTACATATTCAGCTTCTGCAGTGGATAAAGCTACTGTGTTCTGTTTCTTGGAACTCCATGATACCAAACAAGATCCAAGAAACTGTACCATTCCTGATGTACTTTTTCTATTCACAAGATCACTTGCATAATCTGCATCACTATACCCTTTCAAGTCATAGACATCACTTTTCGGATAAAATAGGGACATGTCATCTATTCCTTTTAAATGCCTTAGAATTCTTTTTACTGTTGTATGATGTGATTCTTTAGGATTTGATTGAAATCTAGCACACAAACCAACACTAAAAGATATATCAGGTCTACTAGCAGTTAAGTATAGTAGAGATCCTATCATGCCTCTATACATTGTTTGGTCAACACTAATTCCGTTAGAGTCTTCATCTACTCTAATGTTAGTGGCCATGGGAGTGTGGTTTGTCTTGGCATTATCTAGTCCATATTTCTTTAGAAGTACTTTTATGTATTTTTGTTGATGAATAAAAATACCATTAGCAGTTTGTTTAATTTGCAAACCAAGGAAGAAGTTTAATTCTCCCATCATACTCATTTCGAATTCAGCACTCATTAGGTCAGCAAATTCTTTACATAACAATTCATTAGTAGCACCAAAAATAATATCATCAACATATATTAGAACAACTAAAATATCCAAACCTTTATTCTTAAAGAATAAGGTTTTGTCAATTTTGCCTCGTATGAACTTGTTATCAATCAAAAATTTAGATAATCTCTCGTACCATTGTCTAGGTGCTTGTTTTAGCCCATAAAGAGCTTTATCAAGCATGTAGACGTGATCCGGAGAAATTGGGTTTTCAAAGTCAGGTGGCTATTCCACAAATAGTTCTTCTTCTAGAAAACCATTTAAGAATGCACATTACACGTCGGTTTGATATAATTTAAAATTCATGAAAGCAGCAAAAGAGATAAGAATTCTAATAGCTTCTAATCTAGCTACTGGAGCAAAAGTTTCAGTATAGCCAATACCTTCCTGTTGATTGTATCCTTTTACCACCAACCTTGCTTTATTTTTGACTATTGTGCCATGCTAGTCGAGCTTATTCCTAAATACCCATTTAAACCCAATTATCTTTTTGTTCTTGGGTTTAGGTTCCAAGTGTCATACTTTGTTTCTTTCAAACTCATTTAATTCATCTTGCATTGCAACTACCCAATCTGAATCTTGTAATGCTTCTTCATGATTCTTGGGTTCCATTATTGATAGTGTGCACAAAAGTTTCTCATTTGGGACCTAGTTTGTATGCCTTTGGTCATATCGCTTAGGATCAAGTCTAGCTAGTGGATGTGATTTTGGTGTTACCACGGTTTTGGAACAAAGTCTCTGGTGGAGACAGATGTGGAAGCAGGCTCACTGACTTGATTCTGATTTGGCTCAGCATCAATTCTTTCTTCTTGAACTTCTCAAGGGATATCTGGTTTAGGAACGGCAGGCTGTTCCAGATCTACCTGTTGTTCCCGTTCTTGATTTGGTTCAGTATTCTGAACCTGTTGTTGTTCTTCTTGATCTTGCTCCTTTTGTGTATTTTCTTCATCGTCCAGATTAGCAAGTCTTATCTTAAAATCACCTGTTTCTTGTTCACTTGTCATAAAATTAGTTTCATCAAATATAATGTGAACAGATTCCTCAACACACATAGTTTTCTTATTATAAACTCTATAAGCTTTACTATGAGATGAATAGCCAAGAAATACTGCTTCATCACTTCTTTCATCGAATTTACCTATATTTCGTTTTCCATTTACATGCACAATACATCGACATCAAAACACTCGAAAATATGAAATATTAGGTTTAATTCCTTTAAATAGTTCGTAGGGGGTTTTAGAAGTAATCGGTCTTATTAATACACGATTTAATATATAGCATGCAGTATTAACGGCTTCGGCCCAAAAATTTCTAGGTAGACCACTATTAACAAGGTTCTAGCCATTTCCTCTAAGGTTCTATTTTTACGTTCTACCACACCATTTTGTTGTGGTGTTCTAGGTGCGGAAAAATTATGACTTAAACCATGCTCATTACAATAGTCCATAAACCTTGAATTTTCAAATTCCTTATCATGATCCGATCTTATGTGGACAAGTTGATTGTTACTAGATTTTTGAGTTTTAGTGGCGAATGCAACAAATTCATCAAAAGCCTCATCTTTGCTAGATAAGAATAATGTCCCTTGTAAATCTACTGTAATCATCAACTATAACAAACATATATCACGCACCGCTGCGACTTTGGATTCTCATTGGTCCACAAAGATCCATATGAATTAATTCAAGTGGCCTTGAGGTGATCACGACATTTTTAGGTTTGAAGGATGACCTTGCATGGTTGTTAAAATCGCGATTCTAATTTACGATTTTACGATCAAAAAACAAGCGAGCGATTTGAATCGCAGGTAGAATCTTAAATTTGTAGAATCTTAAAGTTGTAGATGGAATGAAATTTTTAAAGGTAGAATCATAACACGATTGTACGATTTAACGATCCGATTCTACTAATATAGTATGAATTATTTTTAATTTTTCTTATGTACCATATTTTACTAATCTATTTCCCATATACACATAAATTTTAAATTTTCCATCATGAAAACTTTTAAAAAACAAATTTCTTAATCGGTATGAAGATTTAAACTAATGATTGACAAATTTTCGTTATATTCTTAGAAATAAAGTCAAAGAAACTTTAATTCATAAATTTAAACGTTTGAATTGGATAATAATGATAAGAAACTAGATATTTGTAATATTTTTAAGTTTATTTGTAGAATCGTACGATTCTACGATTCGATTCTACTGATTCGATTCTAGGTCTCTAAACGATTCTAAATAGAATCACGATTTTAACAACTTTGTGACCTTGCATGTTTTCCTTTGGCACATGGATCACATACCTCATCCTTTTGAAAATTAAGGGACGGTAATCCTCTTAATAGGTCTTTAGATCGTAAAGTATTAAGCAATGAAAAACTAGCATGACCTAATCGTTTATGCCAAAGAAGAGGGTCATCTTCTATAACGCTCAGACACGTTAGACTGGTTTTAGGAACAGTGTGCAGGTCCACTACGTAGGTGTTCCTTTTTCTGATTTCTTCCAGTATGGTGTCTTCTGTGTCATTCCTAGAAATGATGCACTTTTCAGAAGTAAAGTTTACAGAGTTACCTTTGTCGCAAAATTAAGAGATACTTAAAAGATTGTATTTTAAATTCTCGACTAAAAATACATTGTCTATAGCATGGGAACTTGACCTTCCTATCTTTCCTTTTGCAATTATTTCTCCTTTCATGTTATTGCCAAAGGTCACAGTTCCTCCATCATAGGCTTCCAGTGAGAGAAACTTTGATCTATCGCCTGTCATGAGCTTGGAACAGCCACTATCGAGATACCATGAGTTGTTCCCCCTCACTAGAACCTGCAAAACGAACTTAGTTGTTAGATGGTGGAACCCAGCCATCCTTGGGTTCCATGTCGATTATACAAGAATCATATTTCTTAATCCAAACTCTATCAACATATATTTGGTTTGTTTTGTTATGTTGTTCCCTTTTTAAACATTGATGTTTCAGGTGCCCCGTCTTGCCACAAAAGGAACAGATCTTACTACTTGGGAGATCGACATAGACCTTTTTCTTTTTATCATATTTATTTTATCCTAAACCTTCAGTTCCTTTGATTTTAGCGTTAAGAATCCATTTGGGAACCTCTTTGATTTTCCATTTTTCTTTTGAATTTAATTCAAGCTTAAGTCGTTCATTTTCATTTTTGGCGGATTCTAGGTCTAATTTCATTTTATTAAAATCATTTTTAATCTCTTGAATAGACTCGGTCTTTAATTCTGTTCCTAACAACTTATATTGATTTAATTCAATATTTAACATGATGTTTTCTTGTTTAACCTTTTCTATAGCTTCTTTTAACATCACGTTCTTATCAAGAAAATCAAAGAATCGAGTTGCACATCGGACCTAAAAGAATTTAGGTAGGATATTTGGTCTTTACTAGTCTTAAGGTCTTTTTCTGTTTGGAGACAGATGGCTGTTCGTTTTTCTAGATTTTCTTGAGTCTCCAAAATCATTTTAATCAATTTATGTTTATCCAATTTGAATAAGTAATTAGGAAATGAATTAGAAGACAATACCTCTTTTCCTTTGGATTTCTTATCATGTGTAGCCATGAGATAGAGATCAGCTGTTTCTTCTTCAACGGGAGCTTCAGTTTCGGCCTCGCTTTCGGATTCTCCCCATGCAGCTATCATGGCTTTGCGAAAATTAGCTTTGTTGACGTGCCCTTTTACTGGTTGTCTTCCTGTTTCCCTTGCCTTCCCTTTACCCTTCTCGTTCTTCCATTGAGGGCATTCTTTGATGAAGTGATCGGTACTTCCACATTTGTGACATTCAAAGTTTGTTTTGGAGTTTGGAGTTCCTCTTTCTTTGTTGTTTCTTTGATTATTATATCTGTTGTTCCTGATAAACTTCTTGAATTTCCATACCAACATTGCTGCCTCTTCCTCGTCATTTTCGGATTCTTCTTGTTCATTCGCTGTCAGAGCCAGACCTTTGTTTCTAGAACTGTCCTCTGTTCCCAGATGTAATTCATGTCTCATCAGAGAACCAGCTAACTCTTCCAGGTTAAATTTTATGAAATGTTTAGATTCTTGAATTGCTGTGACCTTAGCTCTCCAGCAATCATCTTGAGGTAGGCTTCTTAGGATTTTTCGCACCTGTTCATCAGAGGGATATATCCTTCCAAGGGAGACAAGCTCATTTGTGATGTTAGTAAACCTAGTAAACATTTCTTGAATGCTTTCTCTAGGTTCCATAACAAATCTTTCGTATTTTGACATGAGCAAGTCAATCTTGGAACGCTTTACTTCACTTGTTCCTTCGTGGGTAACTTCCAGCAGATCCTAAATTTGTTTTGCTGTTTTGCAGCCCATAATGCGATTGTGTTCGTTTGGACCTAGCCCACAGTGAAGTAATTTGATGGCAAGAGTATTCATCTCCATTTTCTGAAAATCTTCCTTCTCATATTCTGTTATCGGTTCGGGAACAGTCTCGTTATTGGAGTTGGTAGTTGTTACCTCGAAATCTCCAATTTCAATGACTCTCCAAACTTGATAGTTCTCGGCTTTGATGAAGATTTCCATTCTATTCTTCCAATACGTGTAGAATTTACCATCGAACATTGGTGGTCTCTGAGTAGATTTTTCATTTATCAAATATAATTATTTTGATAACCTCAATCGTACGATACTATAAAAATATTGGAAAATAACAAGTGTCATATTCTAAGTAGGCATGACAAATGTAATTATTTTAGTGGATATTAGTTAATTGCATGATAATATTTACCAAATTTAGAATTTAATTTTTTTTTAAATTAGAGTTAAATTAAGTATAGTATGGAGTATAAT
This sequence comes from Amaranthus palmeri, assembly GCA_019776075.1. Lineage (NCBI taxonomy): Eukaryota > Viridiplantae > Streptophyta > Magnoliopsida > Caryophyllales > Amaranthaceae > Amaranthus > Amaranthus palmeri. The sequence goes on from JAAKBH010000725.1 coordinate 84,818, forward strand.
ATATATTAAAGCAATTCTATATAGCACACCTAATATTTAATATATTTAATTGAATGAATAAGTGATGTATTCAATAAAAAATTTTAAAAATCAGTATTTAATGTTTGCTTTTAAAAAGTCATGTATTCAATAAGTTTAAACATGATAATATATATGCTTACATTATTATTTGAAGTTATTCTTATTCATAATTTCGTACATACACGAGTTTCTATACTAGTATTCTGTTAAAAATTAAAATTTGTTATGTTGAACGTTGATTAGGTACACATAAATCAACAATATGTGTTGCTGTTGAAGAAGAAGATGTTACTGCAGACTTCAAGATCATTGAAGCTAACATGTTTATCATTGAAGCTAGCATTATTTAGAAATGTAATAGGAGATATTTATGTTTCTGTCTACTACAGATATATATATATATATATATATATATATATATATATATATATATATATATATATATATGAATATATATATATATATATATATATATATATATATATATATATATATATATATATATATATATATATATATATATATATATATATATATTGTTAATTGATTTGTATTATATACACAAAAATAGATACAGAGGGAAAAACTCGGTCCAAAAATTAACTCCAGCCCGAGCCGCCAAAAACGCTATCGCTCACAACAATTACGAAGTGAGAGCCCAAAAATAAAACTGAAGGACAACTACCTAGATACAAGCATGTCCTGCATTCTACTGTTAACCCTCCCAGCTACTCTAAAACTATACAATCTGTAATTTCTTTCAGACTGAGGTTATGGTCGTCAAAAATCTTTTTGTTACGCTGTCTCCAAATGTTGTAAATCATTTTTGTCCAAACAGCCACTATCAGCTTTGGTCGATCAGTTTTCTTCTTGTTGATCTTATTCATCCTGTTGATCTCAGCTTGGAAGTTGGTGTCGTCAAGTCTATAAGGGAGAAACTTGAAAATGTGAGCTCGCACCTCTTTTGCATTCTGGCAGTCAAAGAAAAGATGCTGAGACGATTTCGGAGATCCATTGCACAAAACACAATTGTCATCTGTGATACCCAGCCATTTTGCGATTCTGTCTTTAGTTGCAAGCCTATTCTGAACTGCAAGCCAAGTGATGAACTTTGCACTCGGACTGGCAAAGTTCTTGATCATGATGTTTGCCCACGGGACCCTAGGCACCGCTTCAATCAGCCGAGTGTAGACTTCGCCAATGGATAAAGAGTTTTCTTTTGCGATGTTTTCCCAGCCTCCAAGATCCTCAATGAGGCTTCTTTGTTTGATGATCTTCTTAAAGCTCCAGGAAGCGTGGATGGAGACTCTCACATTACATATCTCCTGATTCTTCATATAATAGCTATGGATCCATTTTACCCAGAGGTTCTTTTTTACGAGCAATATTCCATAGATACTTGAGGAGGACTGCTTTGTTCCAGATGTAAACATCTCTTAGGTTCAGGCCCCCTTTTTCATAAGGGAGGGACATTTGATTCCAAGACAAGATAGCTTTCCTAGACAAACCCTCTTTCTTCGTCCAAATGAAGGACCTACAAACATTCTCGACCATTTTTAGTACCTTTTTAGGGAGGCAAAAGATTTGGGCCCCAAAATTCTGCATGCCTCCTATATATATATATATATATATATATATATATATATATATATATATATATATATATATATATATATATATATATATATATATATATATATATATATATATATATATATATATATATATATATATATATATATATATATATATCTTTCTACTATGGCAATGCACATTAGGAATATGTAATTGAACATCATGGTTTATTTTCAATATGATTATTATGAAATATTATGTAATCTAATGAAGCTTACATTTTTGTTTTTATCGTTGAAACTAACATTGTTTACAAAAGTGATAGGAGATATTTATGTTTCTGTCTACTACAAATAGGTTTCTTTCTACTAGGAAAATGTTTTTTTCTACTATGGATATGAACATTCTTAAGAATATAATTGAACATCATGGTTTATTTTCCGTATGAACATTATGAAATATTTGTAATCCAATAAATAATGAATGAAGCAGACACTACTACTATTAAATTTCTAAGAATCATATATACCATGAATCAATGATACTTTTTGCAAGTTAAATGTTGCTAAACTTTATAAAATAGTTATTCTTGCTTTCAAAAGTAAATAAATGATGACACTTGGTATTTAAATATAACATAAATTGAAACAAACACCAGAATAATATAAAACAAACATTTAAATTAACATAAAATTCAACGAAATGCACCAAGATGCATAAAAAATACATTTTGTAACATTAATGCTACTAAAACTTTTAAAACAATTACTAATGTATCATACACTGTTTTCCAAATAGATAATATCCAACGACCATCACAAAACTTAATAGTCATTCAAGCTTTATAAAAAACCACATCATAATAAAAGATTACATCAAAGAGTTTTTAAAGACAACATTTCAGTTTTCTTTGATTCATCAATGCATCTTCTTCTTGCCTTTATCAACTTTTGATTTCATCTTTGCTTAGGTAACATTAACATTCTCAAACTCTTCTAGCCCTAAGTCAATTGAAGAAAAGTCAATGTCAGACGCTCGTGTCCTAACATCCATAATTTTCTCTACCACATCATCAATTTTCTTCCACACATTCGGGTTTGAAAGCCATTGTAAAATGGTTTGGGATAATGAGTCTTGTGTAATTGAGGTTGTGGTTTGAGTAGCCATTGCTTTCAATCTCTTGAAGTTATTCATGTGATATTGAGTAACAATATCCATGTTCCTCTTTGTTGGCCTATTTGGTTTTGATGATAACTTAAACGTTTATAAACAAACATATTACGTTTTGAGATTGTTGTGTTAGGTTATATATCCGATCTTTAAGAGGTCGTTGATGGAACCATTAGAAGTTGAAAAGGGCATTGCTACTCTACTGTTTCAAGATCAAGTCAAATTCGAAGAATGGTAAATTAGAGACAGTGCAGTGTTCCCAGATCAACCAGTCAGAGAAGTAGTCAACGAATTTATTATGAAAATAATTTTTAGTTTTATTTTTCTTTTTATTTTTGTTGTACGGTTGAATAAGTCAAGGTAGCACAAGGAAGTTAACTTGGAATTTAAAACTAACTCTTAAATTAGGAAAATTTGCCAAGAATAATCCCAACTATCACCCGTTGGCCAGAAATAATCCCAACTATTGATTATTTTTTAATAATCCCAACTATTGATAAAGTTTGTTGAAAATAGTCCCACTCTATTTTCAACCGGTTGTAGCATGTTTTTTGAGTATTTTTTTACCTTTTTTTTTTAATAATCCCAACTATTGATGAAGTTTTACCTAATTTAATGAAGGAAAGTTAAAAAGAGGTAAAAAAATTACTCAACAAAACCTGCTACAGCCGGTGGAAAATTGAGTGGGACTGTTTCAGCAAACTTCATTAATAGTTGGGATTATTAAAAAATAATCAATAGTTGGGATTATTTCTGGCCAACGGATGATAGTTGGGATTATTCTTGGCAAATTTTCCCTTAAATTAAAATAACTAACTTTTAATTTAATCTTAAAATAGATTTCTAAAATTAGGTCTTGGCTATTTTAGCTAAAAGACAAGGAAAGACTTGGAGTAACCACCAAGTTTCTTGCGCATGATCCCACGGTGATTGCCCACTACTCCCACAACTAAGGATCATGGGATTATGGCATGATATGTTCTAAAATGAGTATTTAAATGTTGTTTTCTTAACCGGCACAATTTGGTGATCAAAAGAGAATTATTTTGCGAAAAATATTTGAGCCCAAACTAATTTCGTGAGATCCAAAAATCAAGAAGAGGAAATCTTGAGTGTTTTTAATCGCTTATTAATTCCAAAATATTTCCTTGTACGATTCTTGTTTTGTTCATCCAAATTGAGAAGATTTATTTTGTACGGTTTTTTGAGAGAAGTTGTAATTAGACATGGGGAACTCTAAGGGGAATTGTGAGAATTTTTGTAAAGAGAGAAAAAGAAACAAGAAGGAGAACCGAGAAGAGAAGAAGAAGAGAATTAGGTCTAGAGAAGAGAAGAGAAGGACAATTAGTTTTATGTAATAGGGAATTGTTTTTACATAAAATTAATAAGAGAAGTGAAATCCCTAGAGGGTCGTGGCTTTTTTCACGTTAAATTCTTGTGTTCTTTTTAGTTTTCTTTATTATGCTTTGAATATTTTTATTATTCAAATTCCGCAAGAAAATTAGGGCAAAAATACTCTAAGGGCAATACAACAATTCACCCCCCCTCTTGTTGAGTTCATTATCTCTAAGTGTTTCTACAATTGGTATCAGAGCCATGTTCCTCATTTGATCAGGAAACCCTGAGAGCCGTATCTTGGTGTATTAGAGATGCTGAAAATGAACGAACGCATGGAAGAAGGTTACTCTACTCAAAGACCACCAATGTTCGATGGAAAATTCTATACATATTGGAAGAATAGGATGGAGATCTTTATCAAAGCCGAGAACTATCAAGTTTGGAGAGTCATCCAAATTGGAGATTTTGAGGTAACAACTACCAACTCCAATAACGAGACTGTTCCCAAACCTATTACAGAATACGAGAAAGAAGATTTTCAAAAGATGGAAATGAATGCTCTTGTTATCAAATTGCTTCATTGTGGGCTTGGTCCAAACGAACATAATCGCATTATGGGATGCAGAACAGCCAAACAAATTTGGGATCTGCTGGAGGTTACCCACGAAGGAACGAGTGAAGTAAAGCATTCCAAGATTGACTTGCTCATGTCTAAATACGAAAGATTTGTTATGGAACCTAAAGAAAGCATTCAAGAAATGTTTACTAGGTTCACGAACATTACAAATGAGTTTGTCTCCCTTGGAAGGCTAATTCCTTCAGATGAACAAGTACGAAAAATCCTAAGAAGCCTACCTCAAGATGATCGTTGGAGAGCTAAGGTCACAGCCATTCAAGAATCTAAAGATTTCACAAAGTTTAATCTGGAAGAGTTGGCTGGATCCCTTATGACTCATGAATTACATCTGGGGACAGCTGACAGTTCCAGGAACAAAGGTCTGGCTCTGACAGCAAACGATCAAGAAGAATCCGAAACTGATGAGGAAGAGGCAGTTATGCTGGTATGAAAATTCAAGAAGTTCTTCAGGAACAACAGGTATAAAAATCAAAGAAACAACAAATAAAGAGGAACTTCAAATTCCAAAACCTATGAATCTCACAAATGTGGAAGTACCAAGCACTTCATCAAGGAATGCCCTCTATGGAAGATTGAGAAGGGTAAAGGGAAAGCAAGAGAAACAGGAAGACAACCAACAAAAGGAAACTTTAACAAAGCCGATTTTCGCAAAGCCATGATAGCTGCATTGGGAGAATCCGAAAGCGAGGCCGAAACCGAAGCTCCCGATGAAGAAGAAGAAGTACCAATCTCTGTCTCATGGCAACGCATGATGAAAAATCTAAAGGAAAAGAGGTATTGTCTTCTGATCCATTTTCTGATTACTTATTCAAATTGGATAAACATAGATTAATTAAAATGATTTTAGAGTCTCACGAAAATTTAGAAAAACAAACAGCCATTTGTCTCAAGACTGAAAAAGACCTTAAGGCTTGCAAAGACCAAATATCCAACCTTAATTTTTTTAGGTTCGATGTGCAAACTCGATTCTTTGAATTGCTTGATAATAATGTGATGTTAAAAGAAGCTATAGAAAAGGTTAAAGAAGAGAACATCATGTTAAACATTGAATTAAATCAACTTAAGTATCAAGAAATGGAATTGAGTTATGAGTCTAATAAAGAAATTAAATGTGTCTTTCATCAAATGAAATTAGACCTAGAATCCGCCTTAAATGAAAATGATCGACTTAGGCTTGAATTAAATTCAAGAGAAAAAGGGAAAATCAAAGAAGTTCCCAAATGGATTCTCAATGCTAAAACCAAAGGAACCGAAGGTTTAGGATATAACAAACATGATAAAAAGAAAAAGGTCTACGTTGATCTCCCAAGTAAAAAGGTCTGTTCCTTTTGTGGCAAAACTGGGCACCTAAAACATCAATGTTTAAAAAAGGAACAGCATAACAAAACGAACCAAATATATGTCGATAGAGTTTGGATTAAGAAATATGATTCTTGTATGATCGACATGGAACCCAAGGATGGCTGGGTTCCACCCTCTAACAACTAAGTTCGTTTTGCAGGTTCTAGTGAGGGGGAACAACTCATGGTATCTCGACATTGGCTGTTCCAAGCACATGACAGGCGATAGATCAAAATTTCTGTCACTAGAAGCCTATGATGGAGGAACTGTGACCTTTGGAGACAACATGAAAGGAGAAATCATTGCTAAAGGAAAGATAGGAAGGTCAAGTTCCCATGCTATAGATAATGTATTTTTGGTCGAGAATTTAAAGCACAATCTTTTAAGAATTTCTCAATTTTGCGACAAAGGTAACTCTGTAAACTTTACTTCTGAAAAGTGCATCATTTCTAAGAACGACACAGGAGACATCATTCTGGAAGGAATCGGAAAAGCAAACACCTACGTGGTGGACCTGCACACTGTTCCTAAAACCAGTCTAACATGTCTGAGCATTATAGAAGATGACCCTCTTCTTTGGCATAAACGATTAGGTCATGCTAGTTTTTCATTGCTTAATACTTTACGTTCTAAAGACCTAGTAAGAGGATTACCGTCCCTAAAATTTCAAAAGAATGAAGTATGTGATCCTTGTGCCAAAGGAAAACATGCAAGGTCATCCTTCAAACCAAAAAATATCGTAACCACCTCAAGACCACTTGAATTAATTCATATGGATCTTTGTGGACCAATGAGAATCCAAAGTCGCAGCGGTAAGCGATATGTTTTTGTTATAGTTGATGATTACAGTGGATTTACTTGGACTTTATTTTTATCTAGCAAAGACGAGGCTTTTGATGAATTTTTGTGCATTCGCTACTAAAATTCAGAAATCTAGTAACAATCAACTTGTCCACATAAGATCGGATCATGGAAAAGAATTTGAAAATTTAAGGTTTATGGATTATTGTAATGAGCATGGTTTAAGTCACAATTTTTCCGCACCTTGAACACCACAACAAAATGGTGTGGTAGAACGTAAAAATAGAACCTTAGAGGAAATGGCTAGAACCATGTTAATAGCTAGTGGTCTACCTAGAAATTTTTGGGCCGAAGCCGTCAATACTGCATGCTATATATTAAATCGCGTTTTAATTAGACCGATCACTTCCAAAACCCCCTACGAATTATTTAAAGGAATTAAACCTAATATTTCATATTTTCGAGTCTTTGGATGTCGATGTTTTGTGCATGTCAATGGAAAACGAAATATAGGTAAATTCGATGAAAGAAGTGATGAAGCAGTATTTCTTGGCTATTCATCTCACAGTAAAGCTTATAGAGTTTATAATAAGAAAACTATGTGTGTTAAGGAATCTGTTCCCATAATATTTGATGAAACTAACTTTATGACAAGTGAACAAGAAACAGGTGATTTTAAGATAGGTCTTGCTAATTTGGATGATGAAGAAAATATACAAAAGGAGCAAGATCAAGAAGAACAACAACAGGTTCAGAATGCTGAACCAAATCAAGAATAGGAGCCACAGGCAGAACTGGAACAGCTTGCAGTTCCTAATCCAGATATCCCAAGAAAAGTTCAAGAAGAAAGAATTGATGCTGAACCAAATTAGAAGCAAGTCAGTGAGCCTGCTTCCACATCTGTCTCCACCAGAGACTTTGTTCCAAGACCGTGGAAACACCAAAAATCACATCCACTAGACTTGATCCTAAGCGATATGAACAAAGGCATACAAACAAGGTCACAAATGAGAAACTTTTTTGCACACTTTGCTTTTCTATCAACAATGGAACCCAAGAATCATGAAGAAGTTTTACAAGATTCAGATTGGGTGGTAGCTATGCAAGACGACTTGAATGAGTTTGAAAGAAACAAAGTATGGCACTTGGAACCTAAACCCAAGAACAAGAAGATAATTGGGCTGAAATGGGTATTCAGGAACAAGTTGGACGAACATGGCAAACTAGTCAGAAACAAAGCAAGGTTGGTGGTAAAAGGAGACAATCAACAGGAAGGTATTGACTATACTTAAACTTTTGCTCCCGTAGCTAGATTAGAAGTTATTTGAATTCTTATTTCTTTTGCTGCTTTCATGAATTTTAAATTATATCAAATGGACGTAAAATGTGCATTCTTAAACGGGTTTCTAGAAGAAGAAGTATTTGTGGAACAGCCACCTGGCTTTGAAAACCCAATTTCTCCGGATCACGTCTACAAGCTTGATAAAGCTCTTTATGGGCTAAAGCAACCACCTAGACAATGGTACGAGAGATTATCTAAGTTTTTGATTGATAACAAGTTCATACGTGGTAAAATTGATAAAACCTTATTCTTTAAGAATAAAGGTTCGAATATTTTAGTTGTTCAAATCTATGTTGATGATATTATTTTTGGTGCTACTAATGAATCGTTGTGTAAGGAATTTTCTGACCTAATGAGTAATGAATTCGAAATGAGTATGATGGGAGAATTAAACTTCTTCCTTGGTTTGCAAATTAAACAAACTGCTAACGATATTTTTATTCATCAACAAAAATACTTAAAAGAATTTCTAAAGAAATATGGACTAGATAATGCTAAGACAAACCATACACCCATGGCCACTAACATTAGATTAGACGAAGACTCTAATGGTATGTTTGGGAACATGAATTTCATTTGCAAATATAGATTTGGGCAAATTATGTGTTTGGCTACTCTAAAATTTGAGAATGTAGATTTGATCCAAATTCTAATAACTTAAGAAAATAAGAGTGAGTTATGGATTTCAAAATAAGAGCTCTAGACTTGTTATTTCCAAATTCATGATTTTAAATTTCTAAATTGAAATCCAAATTTTCAAATAAAATCCTCATTCCCAAACACTACCTAACGGAATTAGTGTTGACCAAACGATGTATAGAGGCATGATAGTATCTCTACTATACTTAACAGCTAGTAGACCCGATATATCCTTTAGTGTTGGTTTGTGTGCTAGGTTTCAATCAAATCCTAAAGAATCACATCATACGGCAGTAAAAAGGATTCTAAGATATTTAAAGGGAACAGTTGACTTATCCCTATTTTATCTTAAAAGTGATGTCTATGACTTGAAAGGGTATAGTGATGCAGATTACGCATGTGATCTTGTGAATAGAAAAAGCACTTAAGGAATGGTACAGTTTCTTGGATCTTGTTTGGTATCATGGAGTTCCTAGAAACAGAACACAATAGCTTTATCCACTGTAGAAGCTGAATATGTAGCAGCAGCAGCCTGCTGTTCCCAAATGCTGTGGATTAAACAACAGCTAAGAGATTTTGGTATTAAACTTGAATGTGTTCCCATTTATTGTGACAATACTAGTGCCATTTGCATTTCAAAAGATCCGGTGCATCATTCTAGAATTAAACATATTCATATTAGACACCATTTTCTTAAGGATAATGTAGAGCATAAAAATATTATTGTTAAACAAGTCAATACTAGTGATCAAGTTGCAGATATTATGACTAAACTGCTTCCAAGGGAACAATTCGAAAAGATGAGGTTGGAGCTAGGTATGATCAAGCTTCACTAAAGTTTAATGCTAGTATTCCTCCTCAAAACAACTTGAAAAATTGGAAGGGTTAGATCAACCACAACAACCAAGATTGATCATTCAATCATTGCGAGATTTAGGTATGCATCTATTTAAGTACTTGTCTTAAACTTTGTCTTGATTGCTTGCTTTAAACTGAATAGACTAAGTAGCATAATTTATTTTATATTATTATTATTATTATTATTATTATTATTATTATTATTATTATTATTATTATTATTATTATATATATATATATATATATATATATATATATATATATATATATATATATATATATATATATATATATATATATATATATATATATATATATATATATATATATATATATATATATATATATATATATATATATATATATATATATATATATATATATATATATATATATATATATATATTATCCACATATTATAAATTTTTCTTTTCAAAAATCACAAAAATTTATTTTTATTTTCCACAAATTCCAGCATTCCATTTTTATTTTAATTTATTTCGGTGAGCCAATATAATTTAAGAAATGGAAGAAGGATCATCGAGGTGTTTCGGAAAGTAGTTGTCTAAATCGATATATTCAACGAACTAAGCTTAATTAATAACTACCTTTTACACCTCCTAAAACCGCCAATATAGAAGTAGTACAAACCCTTCACTAACCGTCCCTTCACACCTTTATAACCCTTACACTCCATTGTCACATCCATCATTCGCAACCTAATTTACTTGTACTACTCTTTGCAACCGTCGACTCTATTCAAAGCTTACATTTTTCTAATCCCTAATTCCTCTCCTCTCCACACCATGAAACTCCAAAATCCTCTTCATCTAGCAAGAAAATGCCGAAATCCTCTCAACCCAAACCGTTACAAGTCATCTACCCAGACATACCACCTTCATCATCACAAGAACCACCAAAGACTAACACCCCAAAACAGCCAATGCATGCCGGAGTTAAAAGAACTCGTGGAACCCCAAAAGGTGCATCTTCATCCAAACCACCGAAAAAGATCAAGCGAGTAGATCCCGACAGCGCTGAAGAAGTGGCAAAGGAAATGTCAGTTGGGTTCGGGCTAGACAAATATTGGTATGACTCTACATCTTTTCCCCAATTTCATGCAATTTTACAAAATCAGGGGTGGGAAAAATTGATGTACGATCACTCATGCAACCCTATTTACCCCAATTTGATGCGTGATTTATTCACAATTTCACTATAGAAAACGGTGTCTGCTCCAGTACAATTAAAGAGATTAAAATCGAGTTTAGTAGCTTAATGATTGGTGAATGGTTTGAAGTTCCTACTGTAGGTTTTGATACATATTATGTTGGGTCGAAGATTGTTTTTTCTAGCAATACCGAGAAAACTGTTTTAAAATTTCTTGGTCAAGAAGATAAGAAGAGATTTAGTCACATGTCTCTGTCTCCACTACACAAATTACTTTACAACATCGCTCCTAGATTTATTTTACCCCGCAATTCCAAGCTGAGTGAAGTCAATTTACGCGATGCAACGTTGATTTACTGCATGGCTAATCACATAAAAATTAAGGGTCTTATGGTTGGATACGGAGGTTTGTTAACTTGTATTTTTAGGAAGGGTCTTATGGTTGGATACGGAGGTTTTTTAACTTGTATTTTTAGGAAGTTTGGTGTACCGCTTGAGGGTCTTCATTTTCCCATGTCCGCCAATAATCAAATAGGCGCAAAGTGCTTTAAAAATTTACATTTAAATGTGAATGAAAAGGGAATTTTGGAGGACCTCATAGATGTTGAGGAAGTTGATTCTGATGTAGAGGAGATTGAAAAATAAAATGAAGAAGAGGAGGAGGAAGGAATGAAAAAGAAAGAAAAAGAAAAGGAGGATCAAGGTGTAGTTCCCTCTGCCAGTACTAAGAAGGCAGAGGTGAATAAGGAAAAGGAGGAAGCTTGTTCTGAGGGATAAGCTTCAAAGGAAGAACTTGAGGAGGTGGACTCCAGTGATAGTTCGAGTGATGAGGAGGTTACTAAACCGGTTAAGGAGGATTCAAAAATCACTCATATAAAGAGTACGAGGCTCGCATCTAAGCTCTCGGTTGGTAAGGATGAAGACACGTCTACTCACCCTACCAAACAAACAATCAATGCCCCGTCCTCACCTCAACCAGTGTCACCTATACTATCTCCACCACTATCACCAATAGCAACTACTCCACCCACATTTACATCACCACCATCACCTTTACCCACTGGTTTTGATAGGGATTCCTCACCTTTTCCTCCTACTCCAATTGATCTTATCCTCACCAAATTTGATTCTTTGCAGTCTCAACTTAGTGCTTTCCAAAGTGAAGTCCGTGCCTCACTCTCCACTCTTGAAGAGCAGCTGTCCCAGATGGAGTCCCGTCTTGGTGCGAAGCTCGACACTGTGGAAGTGCAGACGGAATATGTTGATGAGGAGACTGCTGCCTGATCTCTCCTGCTTCTGTTCTACTGTTTTAATCAATGTTTGTTGGCCACATTATTTGTAATTCCTAAACAATTTTTTTTGCTTTATTCGACGTACCTGCTGGGGTACAAGACAATTATCTTATGTTTATGCTACTAACCCTCCTTTTAATCCTAGATTTACTATCCTTTATTCTCTATCCCTAATGGTCTATGATGTTTATATGCGTGCCTTTCTTGATTCATGTTTGGGCATTTGCTTTCTTAGTTTTCTTAATTTATCTAATGCTTGCCTTAGAGCTGTGGATTGATATTTACCCCTACTTTTTGATTGATGTCAAAAGGGGGAAGAAGGCAACAAACTTAAGTGCTCTTGTGAATGCTTGCGCTATTACTTAATCTTTGGATAATTGTGTTCTCGGCATTGTTCTAATACTTTAAAAATGTTCTTAGTTTATGATATAGGTTTCTCTTTTATAATGCTTAGTATATGACTTATTGTTTTAGGCTTAGTATGCTTAGTATATGACTTATTGTTGGATATATTAGGCTTATTATGATCATGGTTTGGTTTACTAATATTATGTTTGCTTTATATGGGATTAATTGTTGTTTGACTTTAAATTATTGGTTATCACTTTTGTTTACCTTTGATTCTAACAACTCCATAACATCTTGAAGTACTTAGATTGTTGTGTTTCTTAATTTTATGTTTTTTAGTTTATAATTTTCTTAATTTATAAGTTTTTGTTATTAAAATATTTATGTTTATGTTTTGTTTTATTTTTCTTATACTTGATTTTAAAAACTTAAGTCATGTTTAACCACATGATTTTCGAAAAAAAAAAAAGAGTTTTAAAATTTAATTATTAGAGTAATATGATTGCTTTAGAGTTTAGTAAATTATTTGTGATAATTTTATTTACTAGATATGGTTGAACGTGTGTTAATCTCAAGCATGTTCACTTTATTTGTTTTACTCTATATTTTTAATTAAGTTTGTTTATAAAGTTTGTCATCACCAAAAAGGGGGAATTTGTTGGCCTATTTGGTTTTGATGATAACTTAAACGTTTATAAACAAACATATTACATTTTGAGATTGTTGTGTTAGGTTATATATCCGATCTTTAAGAGGTCGTTGATGGAACCATTAGAAGTTGAAAAGGGCATTGCTACTCTACTGTTTCAAGATCATGTCAAATTCGAAGAATGGTAAATCAGAGACAGTACAGTGTTCCCAGATCAACCAGTCTCATAAGTAGTCAACGAATTTATTAAGAAAATAATTTTTGGTTTTATTTTACTTTTTATTTTTGTTGTACGATTGAATAAGTCAAGGTAGCACAAGGAAGTTAACTTGGAATTAAAAACTAACTCTTAAATTAAAATAACTAACTTTTAATTTAATCTTAAAATAGATTTCTAAAATTAGGTCTTGGCTATTTTTAGCTAAAAGACAAGGAAAGACTTGGAGTAACCACCAAGTTTCTTGCGCATGATCCCACGGTGATTGCCCACTACTCCCACATCTAAGGATCATGGGATTATGGCATGATATGTTCTAAAATGAGTATTTAAATGTTGTTTTCTTAACCGGCACAATTTGGTGATCAAAAGAGAATTATTTTGGGAAAAATATTTGTGCCCAAACTAATTTCGTGAGATCTAAAAATCAAGAAGAGGAAATCTTGAGTGTTTTTAATCGCTTATTAATTCCAAAATATTTCCTTGTGCGATTCTTGTTTTGTTCATCCAAATTGAGAAGATTTATTTTGTACGGGTTTTTGAGAGAAGTTGTAATTAGACTTGGGGAAGTCTAAGGGGAATTGTGAGAATTTTTGTAAAGAGAGAAAAAGAAACAAGAAGGAGAACCGAGAAGAGAAGAAGAAGAGAATTAGGTCTAGAGAAGAGAAGAGAAGGACAATTAGTTTTATGTAATAGGGAATTGTTTTTACATAAAATTAATAAGAGAAGTGAAATCCCTAGAGGGTCGTGGCTTTTTCCACGTTCAATTCTTGTTTTCTTTTTAGTTTTCTTTATTATTCTTTGAGTATTTTTATTATTCAAATTCCGCAAGAAAATTAGGGCAAAAATACTCTAAGGGCAATACAACAATTCACCCCCCCCCCCCCCCCTCTTGTTGAGTTCATTATCTCTAAGTGTTTCTACACTCTTCATCTTAGCTAATTCAACAATTTCCTGATATAAAGTAACATCAAACAGTCAAAAAAAAAATAAAGTTTTAAATCAATAATATAAAACTATTTTGATATAAACAAATGAAATTAAAATTGTTAGGAACCATGAACATCAAAAAATAATCACTGAATTTGAAAACTATTTAGAATAGTAACAATAATTATAACACAAAACATGAAACTTAAATAAGTAAAATTAAACTTACAAATATTAGCAAAATGTAACATGAAACTCCTAGAACAAAACATTAAAAACATAACCTTACTACGTAAACTAAAAGTAAAGTCACATCGACACTACTAAAAACATGGAGTTTATAGACAGTTTATTTTAGACACTTGAAAAACTGTCTAAAAAAAGGAATGGAGACTTTAGACGCTTGATTAAAAGCGTCAAAAAACCTATAAAAAAAAAAGAAAAATAGGTGTAAAAAACTGAAAATATCCCTCTTCATTCTTAACCTCTCATCATTCAAAACCAGTTTCCTTACCAAATCCCGCTCTAATAAACCCTAACCCTAACCCGACTCCCTCTTCTTCATCCTATCACGGTAACCAGCGGCCCTATTCGAAGGCCATCTGTTCTCCTTCGATCCGGCCGGCAGAACACGTTAATTCTCTCAAGTAGTCAACATGTTCATCTTCGGTAGCCTGTAGTACCGTAGGTATGGAGTTCTTGTTTTTTGCTTTTTCTCTGTAAAGTTTATCATTTGCATATTCTGAGGACTTATACATGTTAATTTGATAGATTTCTATGACAATTTTTATGCTTACCATTATTCATAAAAAAGTCTTTTCAGATTAGGCTTAGGTTGGACATGACGTTGATACCTTATAATGAATTAAAACAAAAAGGTTGAATTTGACTCCTTCAACATTTCAAAGCTTAAACTTAAATTAGCAATTATTCACCATAGGCGCATGACTAAAAACATGTACTACCTCTCTAATTAGTACTTGTAACTATTTGAATAGGTTAATTTAATAGATTCTGATCAATTAGGAAGTGTGTTAGTGTTTTAAGTGCTTTTTTATATGGAAAATGATAAAAACTAAATAAATAAACATAGTCATTATAAAAATTATTATTTTGTTCTTTACACTTTACTAAACTGATAGTAATTTAATTAATGGTTAAGTCTGTTCTGACTTTTGCTGCTTATTTTGTTGTATGTGCCAGAAAGAAAATACTATTGTTGTTGTAACACCCAGGCCCAACGGACCACCGGTGACTACTCATGGAGACTGTAGACTAGCCCCACAGACCAACACAAGTCTTTCCAGCGCACTTTGGCCTCACTCGTGCGCACCCGAAAAACTTCCCAGGAGGTCACCCATCCTAAGATTGCTCTCCACCAAGCATGCTTCACTGTGGAGTTCTTAGCAAATGGGCTCCCCAGAAAAGAAGATGCACCTTGTTGATATGAGTAGTCTATCAATCTCTTTTCAAGCTAAATCTGAGGTATCACACTCACCCCCACTTAGGAATACAACGTCCTCGTTTGACCGTCACTTTAGGATCTTTCCCCCGCTACGTGCACTGAACACACAATCAGCCACGGTCGCAGGGTTGCTCTGATACCATTTGTAACACCCCGGCCAAACGGACCACCGGTGACTACTCATGGAGACTGTAGACTAGCCCATAGACCAACACAAGTCTTTCCAGCGCACTTTGGCCTCATTCGTGCGCACCCGAAAAACTTCCCAGGAGGTCACCCATCCTAAGATTACTCTCCACCAAGCACGCTTAACTGTGGAGTTCTTAGCAAATGGGCTCCCTAGAAAAGAAGATGCACCTTGTTGATATGAGTAGTCTATCAATCTCTTTTCAAGCTAAATCTGGGGTATCACAGTTGTTGATATTGCCTACCTTCTTGATGTGTTGCTGCTGTTGTGAGGAGTTGTTGCGGGCTATCAATGTGTAATAGCTATTGCGAGGAGCTGCTACAAGTTGTCATTGTGTAGTTGTAGGGAGGAGCTGTTGTTGCAAGGAGCTGTTGAGTAGCTGTTGTTTTCTTTCTGACACATAGTGCAAAGTGATCACGTTTATTGTTTTTATTACTTAGCCTGCTTTATTGTTTGTATTTTCTACTCTACAAGCTGGTTACTGATCTATTTAATAGTTAATATGTTATCATGTTAATTTGTTGCCGCTTGTCTTTGCTGCTCTACAAGCTGGTTGCTGATCTATTATTGCATTTGTTAGTCCGTTGTTTGTGGTATATTGTCTGAGGCTGATCTGCAACTTGATATTTGCTTGATGGTTCATGAAGTGCATCTGTTACTGGCCTGGCTGCTGATATGCTCTAAGTTTGTGGTTGCTTGTTTCACAAAGCCTATTGCTGATCTGCGTACGACTACTGGTTGTATGCACCTGCTGGGTATTCCTTATGCTACAGTGCTTGCTGTTGTTTTGAACGTTGTGCTTGCTGCTTGCTGTACCTCATCATTTAGACTTCCTTGCTGGTTGGAGTCCTTGCTTCTTCTAGAGTTGGTGTTGATCTGCTAGCGTGTGTGCACCACTGATAATTGTGCATCCTTATTGCCAGCTTCTAGCCTGCATCTAGATTGTAGCTGCTTTGTTGGTGCTAGCTGGTGTGAAGTTGCTTACATCTGGGGGTCTACTACTGTTCTTTGCAAGCATGGCTGCTGAATTGTTCTGGGTCTTATGGTGCTGTTTGAATTCTTTTGTCTTCTGCTGCTGATGTTGCTTGCTTTACGTAGTATTGTGGCTGCTTGTGCTCACAAAGCATTACAGATCTATTGTTGTTGTGTATGCTGATTTTTACAATTAAGTAAAGTAGATGCTCTATTCTGAGCTGATGATGCTGCTAGGAGTCTTCAGGGCTGCTTATTTTTTGTTAGTAGGCTGTTGCCTTGCTTTTTTGTGTGGTGCAGCTGGTTTTAGTCATTTTTTAGCAATTGTAGTTACTTTGTATAGCTATATATCAGACGTTGCTAGTACTATTGTGTTGGCCTCTCCCCTCTCGTACTATTGTGAATTCACAAGTTTCCTTTGACTATCCGAGTCAGCTTATTGTTGCTCATTTCAGTGATTTATAGCTTTATTGTTATTTAGACATATAAAAGCGTCTAAAATATTAAGTATTTTCCGACACTTGAAACCATCTAAAAACTTGGTATATTCTACGCTTTAAAGCGTCGAAAATATTTAGTACATTCTACGCTTTAAAGTGTCGAAAAATATCTAATAATTTTCCACGCTTAAAAGCGTCTAATATCCTTAACATTGTAGCATGGATTTAAGGCAAATATTTCGTATTTCGAAAATATTAAGTATTTTCTACGCTTTAAAGCATCGAAAATGGTGAATTACTAGTTTGGTTTTAAGGCGCGAAATCTTTTTTCCCACAGTTAAAAGTGTCGAAAAAAACATTTTATAGACGGAAATAAGCGTCCAAAAAAAAACCGTTAAAAATTTGTGACTCTATTTTTGTAGTGATCATTTGACTCATTACAAATTTTCTCATCAGTAACCATCTTATACCCTTGCGGCAAAGGAATCAACAAATGATCTTGTAGCACATTTTGTTGGTGAATAGTGTTCCTTTGCACCTTCTTTGAACTAATTGGGTATGTACTAGAATCAAGCTCCCCAAGCCCAATACATCTTGCTTTTAACTCAGATTTAGCCCTCTCTTTCAACAAATCATACGTCCAATGTTGCACTAGAGGTAATTCTTTTGAAGTCCAGACTCCTCTCATGCTAAATCTATGATAAAACGCTAATTTCATAATAGTACCACAAATAGGAATATATTTCAATTTCTTATTTTGGGCCCTTTTAAGATTTTCCCTCAGCCTTTTAAAAACCCATCCACACCAATCTAAAGATGTTATCGCATTAACATCATCTAATGGCTTAAACAGGCTTCAATCCACTTATTTTTTAGGAATGGGCGCCAAATACGTCATCATCACATACATTACAAAGAATATTTTAAAATCTGCTCCACCATCCCTTAAATCAGTCAGAATTTTATCAAACAATTTTTACGACGATATCTCACTACTGTTACAACCATTCAACTTAACCCTCCATTGCTCAATCAAATAAGAATCAGGATTATTCTTCCTTTGCCTGCTAGTTTCAATAACAGCGTTTGATTCACTAATTGGCAAACCAAAAATGTGACAAATATCATACGCAGTTATTGTGAACTTCGTGGTGTCATTCACAATAAAAACACTTGTCTCAGTGTCGTATTGTTTAATTAACCAAGGCTACCATAGAAACTTTGAAATAAATTAACATGTAACAAGCCATCAAATCCTATTTCTTTCAAGTCTTCCCTTTGTTTTAAAGACATCATATCGCCTAAGAGCATAAGTCCCTCAGTATTTGACAAGAAATAAAAGGGTTCTTTTTGCCTACCGCATAAAATGAATATAAAAATGTGTTACTAACAACAAAAACATATCAAAAAGCCACATAACTATCACTCACAACAATTGTTTTAAAAGATACATACATAAAGCAGTATATAAAAAAAATAATGAAAAATAACAATTTAAGATTACTCACTCTTTAGGGTTAAGAACAACAGACGAGGATGCTACATCCTTCTTCAAAATATGGTTTCCCAATTGCATAGTTTTGCCAACAAGAGTATTTTTGGTATACTTAATTGTAAAGAACGACTTCTAGTCAACCTAGAAGTTGTTTGAACATCAAAAAAACAATTTATTAAAAAGAAATCAAAAAAAATTTAGGGAAATTATCATTGGTACCCCTGAGGTATGAGTTTTTATCAATGATGTATAAACTTATTTTTTTATTTCAATGGCACCCCTGAGGTTTAGTGGTAATTACAACCGTGACCTTTTTAAGAATTTCCGTTAAAATTCCGTTAGTTTTCGAAATTAACCTAACTAGGGTTAGTTTCTTCTTCTTTTTCTCTTCTTCACTCCTTCCATAGCTATCTTCCATGGCTGTCATTTCTTCAAAACCCTGAAAAAATCCTCTAATTTCTGTAGTTCATTGAGTTTATTTTTTTTCCATCTTTCGATTCATCGATATCATTTATTTCTTCCATTATCATTGTATTTCCTAAGTTCGCATAGCTTAATTTATCTTCTCATGTATTTACATCAAAGAATCAGATAAAAAAACCTTAAACCCCCAAGAAAATAGAGAAAACAACAATGGTGGAAATCTATTAATGATAACTCAATCTCGATCTGGAAAGCAAAAACCTGGAAAGCAAAAAAATCAAATCTTTTTCTTGATACTAACCCAAATTGATTGTAAGAAATTAATTCTTTTTTCTTGAATTGGGTTTTAAGTTTAACAAATTTGATACAAAACTTTAACAAATTTGACACAAAATTACATTGGGTTTTTAAAAAGGGTTTTAGTGTCCATGGTGAAGAAGAGAATGGCAGCTATGGTGAAGTCGGCACAAAATTTGAGTACCAGATTAACAAATTTGACATAAAATCAAATCTACATAGACTTCTTCAAACAAAGGAAGAAGAACAAATGTTGAGTACCAGTTGAAGTCGACGTTTTAGTGTCCATGGTGAAGAAGAGAATGGCAGCCATGGAAGACAGCCATGGAAGGAGTGAAGAAGAGCAGAAGAAGAAGAAGAAGAAGAAGAAGAAGAAGAAGAAGAAGAAGAAGAAGAAACTAACCCTAGTTAGGTTAATTTCGAAACTTCACGGAATTTTAACGGAAAATACTTAAAAAGGTCACGGTTGTAATTACCACTAAACCTTAGGGGTGCCATTGGAATAAAAAAATAAGTTTATACACCATTGATAAAAACGCATACCTCAGGGGCACCAATGATAATTTCACAAAAATTTAACTTTATAGAAGTTGAAGTTCTTAAAATTCAAACCTGGTGCTTGTTTTCATTGCCTTATATTCACAATCTTCTTCTTTGCTTCAATTTCTATAATAGAATAAAGAAAATTTTAATACCTTTCATGTTATAAGTTAAATAGAAAAAATGATTGAGCAACATCAAACAATTAAAAGGTACATGATACACAAAAAAATAAATTACATATTTACAAAAATATGTTTTTCTTCCTCCTCACTTTCATCAGTTTCCAATTCACTTTGAACATCATTGGCAGATTCACTTTCACTTGAACTTGAACTAGTGAAAATCTTTGATGACACGAGCATCGAAACTTTTTTGATAAATTGAAAACATTATACAACACATTAAAAACAATAAATTGTTGAAAAGAAACACAAAAATAAATTTTACACCTTTAACTACCTCTTTTCCCTGTTTTTCTTTTCGTTTTGATGTAGAAGCTCGTCCAACTTCACTCGCATGATTTTCCAACACTATACATAAAAGTACTAACTTCATGTTATGTTGTATAAATAACAATATAAAACAATTTAATGATATCTTAGTCTTCGATACCTTGTTCAGGTACTGTAACATCCCGTAGTTTAACTCGTTTCGTTTTTAAAAGAGAAATAGACTTTTGAGGGACCAAATATAACTCGAGTCAAACGGCGTTAAACGGTTAGTTAAAACGGTTCAAGCGAAATAAAACATGAGGACCGAGTTCTAATAGTGCTAATATAATCTACCAGACATAAAGACGAAGCAGCAGGTAGGTTTGCAAAATTAATTCTATTTATTACAACTCGAGAGCGTTCACGCCTCTTAAACCAAAATTAAAAGAAAATACGGAAACTTAGGTTCATAATAAATTCTGATTATAACGTTTTATTTCTCCCAGAATAGTCCTCACTCCCCACCTGCAATTAACTTACTGCTAGTCATTATCCGAAGAGGAAACGACATCATCGCAGGATCGTTAAGACCAAAAAGTACACGTCAGCAAGAAATCACAATTCAACTAATCGAGTACAACAAAGTAAAGATATTAACTTAAATAAGTTCATGTTCCAGTTAGTCAGCCATACTGCTGTATCTATTCCAGCCATACTGCTGGTACCACTTCAAACTCCATAGGCGAGACAATACATTAGGGGGAGCTAACCCCTAAGCAAGTCTCTACCACAGACACACGTCCTACTTCGGTGTCTACGGTCAAGTATGCATACACCCGCGGTGGCACATAGGCTCCAAAGGCCGCGAGTAAATCATTCCACCAATTGACGTCATACTACGTCCACTTTCAAGTTAGTGAGGTCATACTACCTCTGCTTATTAAAAGTTATAATATAATAAATTATTCGGAAGCGTAACAATATACACATTACATGCACATACTTTACCTTTGTTACCACAACATATAGTACGTAACATATATTACAATTCTATGCTGCGTTTACATACCTTGACCAAGCAAACAATTCACAAATGTCCTAATCAATTCCCGGTTATGAATCGGCTTCCTACAAGGTTCAACCGTATTCGGGAAATAAGCACACATTCACATCTTCCTCAAAGCAACCATAACACATACATACGACTACCATCACACATAAAACACATACACGTATCATGAATCATACACCACATCTCTAAGACATATTAAATACTAAAAAAAAAGCATATGAAATCTGTCCAGAAACCTGCCTTAACACTGTCAAACAGGAAATCCGACTTCACCGTTGCGTCCGGAAGGCATCAAAACCCCCGCGTACCGATTTTCATGATTTATAACATAGTATAAGTATTTTTAACCTAATTTTAAAGTCAAAAATGCTCCAAAAACACATTTTTCCCACAATTTAACAAACCTACGGGATTTTGCCAATTTTATTAAAATACATACAAAATTCCAATTTCCACATTTCCTAGGAAATCTATACCATAAAATCATAAACTCATGTGCACAAGAAAATCATTTTCAAAATTCTCAAATAATTAATCATACTATAATATAATTTTGGTGCAAAAATGCCACGTGGCAATCTCACAGCCACTTTCAAGAAAATGCCTTATTTAAGAATTTATTTGAAATTAATGCTGAATAAAAATTACTGATGAAAAAATTTAGTACATTTACATTCCAAACATAAATTAAGCTCCTATTCTGAAAAATTACTGATGAATTATTTACTGATTTAGAATTTATTCGGTTAAATCTACCTTCCAAAAATATAATATATGATATAGTACAAATGAATATTATGAATTATTTACTGATTTAGAATTTATTCGGTAAAATCTACCTTCCAAAAATATAATATATGATATAGTACAAATGAATATTAAATGCAATATTAATATCTGTGGTAAATACTCACAAAATATTCACACAATTTGAACAATAAAAACCGATTTTGTGGGCTAAAATTACGGATTTAGATTTTTTGTGATTTATGTCATAGGACAGAAAATGTTGTATTTAAAGAGGTATTTCAAAACCTATAAGTTATTATTTTAATTGAGATTTTTTATGTAAGCAACCTCTTTATCGGGTGCTTAATCATTTATTGAATAATTATGTTAAAATAAATTTTATATATATATATATATATATATATATATATATATATATATATATATATATATATATATATATATATATATATATATATATATATATATATATATATATATATATATATATATATATATATATATATATATATATATATGTATATATAATTGCATTTTATTTTAATTGTTGTAATTTAATAATGACATTGTGCAAATCCACAATAATTTAAAAGTTACATTTCAAATAAAAAAATTTATTTTACAGAACTCCGTGCTATGCACGGGTTTTATACTAGGTTTAAGAATTGGGTTTAATTTGAACAATCTTCTTCCCCAAATAAATCAGTTTATTCCCCAAGTAATTTCCCCAATTAAACCAAGAATAATCATTTTCCCAGAAATTCTCTCAATCAGCTTTACTCACCTTCCCCAATTAAACCCCCATTTTCACCTATAAATTAAACCCAATTCTTAAACCTAGAGACACATAAAAACCATTCTTCTCTAAGTTCTGGTAAGAAAACCCTAAGAATCTCTAGTTCTTTCTTTAGTATTTTAAAACCCTAGAAATTTCGTTTTTAGTCTTAGTCCAGAAAGCTATGAAGGTTAAGAGTGGTGAAGAAGGGTAAAGAAGGTCTGAGATACCTACCTCAAATGCTTGGTAGACGAAAATACTCTTTCTTCTTCTTCTTCTCTGTCTGCCTTCGAGATCTTGAAGCCATTTCCATGGCTTTTGAGGTTTCAAGCTTTCTTTCTCTAAGTTGTGAAATGTTTCTGGTTTTGATAAAGAGTAAACATTTAACCTTTTTCTTTTCCTTTTATTTTTTTTTTTTATTTCCTTTCTTTTCTAGTGTTGATTTTTCCTTTGCCATTTACACGTGGGTTGTTGGCATGGAATCACTTTGTTTTATTTTTTTTTTATTTCTTTTAATTCCTTTTTTTTTATTTATTCCTTTACCCTTTTCTTTTGGCACGTAAGGATTGTCTTATTAAACCTTTCTTTTTGTTTTACTTTTAAATTTATTTGTTATATCTTTTAAAAATTAACAATCTTTTTAGAAATAAAATTTTACTTGTATTTTATTTTAGAGTATGACATTTGTCAAATTTCGATTTACTTATACCTTTAATCTTAAAAGAAAATTTTAATTTAGTTTAAAGGGGTATTACAAATAGTCTATCTAACCCTCCTTCCGACCTAAATATTGTAGACGGAGATTTCGGGAGATCAATAAACGCAACGAATTATTAGTTCACATCTTTCGACGCCTAATCTACTACTCGAGGTAATTTCGATGTCCATTATACTCCTATCCGTTACCCGATATAATTATAAATATATTTTATAAAATATAATTTGGTTATTCTAATACGACTATACGTATGTTTAAATACTAGTACGATTGATTTTAATTTATACTCTTATAAAATATAATAATACAATCGATATTTTCTTTGGCATTAATTATAAATCGTGGTGAAATCTTGTATTCCTTGTCTTATATTTCTTAATTTATTTCTTTGATCTAAATAACGACTATGATTAATTTAGTTTGAAACTTAAACTAATGTTAAATCTTAAAGTGATTTAAAGTGAAGTTAAATTGTGTTTGTTTTATAAAGGCTGTGACGGTTAATTTTAATTAACAATAATATGTTATGAGGAAAATGTAACCCGTAGGGGTGTTGAACAGTATGTTTTGTTGGGTTAGTATAGCTACCCACAAACTGTATTTTTTACATTTATATATTCTGTTTGTCTTCCTTCTATTTGTTGTGATCCAAGTAGAAGGGGTGTGCACACTAGGGACTCTTGTGATTGGCCATTATTATTATTATTAAGGTGACGACCTTTGTTGAAGTAGGCGGATAACAGGGATTAGTCCCGGCCTACTAGCGTTCACATTTCTCCTCTAACTTATCTAAATTTCTTATGATCGATGAATCTAAAAAGGGATAAATTATTTAAAGATACTTTTCTTTTCTTTTAAACTATTTATCTTAAATTGTTTACTTCCTCAAAGTCAATTTATATATTTTAAAATTATTTTGTTAAGGAATTATTTTACGGAATGGAGTCGAATTACTCAGTTTAACTGATTTTTGTTTATTTTTGTCTTCTTGTTTTCCTCTTAATTTTGCAGGTTATTCTTAAAGGGGAATTTTTGAGTGAGGATGCTTAGAATAAGATCGCATAGAATGTCATTTTGAATCTTTCCGCTTTATCTTTTTAAGTCTTTTCATTTATGAACTTTCTATTAAAATGTAACTTGAACTTGAACATTCTATCTTCCGCTTTATTTTAAATAATTTTATTATGTTTTCCACTTCGTTTTATGTCCGATAACACTCTCTAAGTTAAGTTTTGTTTTTATTAAACGAAAATATCTTTAAGTTGTACGGACTTAATTTAGAGGGTGTTACAAATGTTCTTATAAAATACAAATCTTCATAAACAAATCATTCATCAATACTTAAGATCTTCATACCATACCAAAACAAATCCTTATACTATAATACAATTTCTCCATAAAAATCCTAATTTAAATATATATATATATATATATATATATATATATATATATATATATATATATATATATATATATATATATATATATATATATATATATATATATATATATATATATATATATATATATATATATATATATATATATATATATAGATATATATATATATATATATATATATATATATATATATATATATATATATATATTATTATTATTATTATTATTATTATTATATATATATATATATATATATATATATATATATATATATATATATATTATTATTATTATTATTATTATTATTATTATTATTATTATTTTTGTTATTATTTTTATCCATTCTCCATCACCTTAATTTAACATGCTCATATAAAGATAAATTCTAAAGCAAAACATCCTACACTATCATGTGATAGCTATATAGAAATTTACATCATTATGTTAAATCATGGAAGAAATGGTCATGGATCAAAATTCACAAATCACATAATTAAATTTAAACTTAATATAAAAATAAATGGAGATTTATACTTACAATTATATGAAAAACACCAAAAATTCACGGTTGCAAATGGTTCTAGGCGAGTGGAATTAGGTAGGTTTTGTGGGAGTTTTTCTTAAGTTTTCTAGAAATTGTAAGGTAGAATGCAAATCAATTAAGGAATTAAGGAGATTAAGCAAATAAAGAATTAAGGAATAAGAATATTGGGTCATTATTAAGTGATCTTTCATTTCACACTAATGGGAGTTACAACCCAAGCCAAAACCTTAATGGGCTGGCCAACCTATCATATTCCCTCCATTTTATTTTTTTTTCTTTTAAAAATTTGAAATAAGAAATGAGTTAAAGGTTTTGGGCCCAACAAAGCTAAATTGTTAAAAAGGACTGAAAATACATGGTCAAGCCCAAAATAAATAAAAAACATTATTTTTATAAAATAATATTACTATTAAATCATTAAATATATTGGGAAAATATCGGGGTGATACAGACTACCCCCCTTAAAAAGGTTTTGACCCCAAAACCATAACTTACAAACACAAAAACATAAAACAAGCACACACACTCAAACCACAAAACAAGCACATAACAAAAGAAAATAGGTCGAAATAACTCAACGCGCGAAATTCCCATCGCCTTCTACCCCCCTTAAAAAGTTACGTCCCCGTAACTCACTACCCTGAGAGAAAAGGTGTGGATACTTTTCCTGCATGGAAGCTTCTGTTTCCTAAGTTGCCTCTTGTGATCGATGATTTGACCATAGAATCTTAACCATTGCAACATCATTTCGCCGAGTACTGCGAACCTTTCTATCTAAACTCTTAACAAGTTGCTCTTCATAGGTCAGGTTCTCATCAAGATCTAACGGCTCTGGGTCTAAGACATGCGTAGATTCCGTAACATAACGTTTCAACTGGGAGATATGAAAAACGTCGTGAACCTTACCTAGCGCATTAGGCAACCCTTACTGGTAAGCTAACTTCTCTATCCTTTCCACAATATAGGGACCAAAGAAATGTGGGCTTAACTTCCCACGAGCACCAAAACGAATCACGCCTTTCATTAGAGACACACGGAGTAGACCTTGTCGCCTACTGCATGCTCATCAACTGACAGCGAAGATCGGCGTATGAATTTTGTCGATCTTGGGCTGCCTTCACTTTCTCGCGAATTAGCTTAACTTGTTCAGTCATCTGAACTAACATATCCGGTCCTAAGGTGATAAACTCAGCGAAATCATCCCAAGACACCGGGCTACGGCACTTGCGACCATAAAGTGCCTCAAACGGAGCCATTTGACTTGTGGCCTGATAACTGTTATTATAAGAGAACTCCACCAGATCCAAATGGTCATCCAATGAACCCTGCCACTCCATGGCTATCGCTCTCAACATGTCCTCAAGCACCTGATTAACACGTTCAGTTTGACCATCCGTCATAGGGTGGAAAGACGTACTAGAGAGAAGAGTGTTTCCCAAAGCATGCTGTAACAATTTCCAGAAATGTGACAAGTATCGAGTATCCCGATCGGAGACAAAAGTTCGAGGTATCCCATGATATCGAACCACGTATTTAATGTAAGCACAAGCAAGTTGTTCCATATCCTACTTATAGTTCATTCGAATAAACCTTGCAGACTTAGTAAGCCTATCCACAATAACCCAAAGAGTATCATTACCAGCCCTAGTTCATGTCAAACGTAACACGAAATCCATAGAAATGTCGTCCCACTTCCATACCAGAACTTCTAAAGGTTGCAGTAACCCAACTAGTCTTCGATGTTTACTCTTAACCTTTAGACACGTTAAACTCTTGGAAACAACTTTTGCAATATTCTTCTTCATTCCCGTCCTCCAAAACATGCCCTTTAAATCTTGATACATCTGGTCCCCACCAGGGCGAACAGAGTACTTAGAGTTATGCGCTTCATTCAACAATCTCTCCTTTAAAGAGTCGCACCCATCCAGTACACACCATCGTCCTTTAAAACAAACGTGACCATCCTCATGAATTGTAAAACCTCCAGCTTTACCTTCACTGACCTGCTCATGAAGCTTAATAAACTTGGAGTCATCCAATTGTTTAGCCATAAAATCCTTAAAGAACGTAGGTCGAACAGATAAAGCCCCCAACTTGGCCTCTAGCTCCCCTTCTTTGATTATCTCTAAATTCATTCTCTCAAACTCCTCACTTAACTCCTCAAAAGTAATCAATGTTGCAACCGAGTGTTTCGATTTCCTACTCAGGGCATCAGCGACCACATTTGTGCGACCCTCGTGATAAGAAATCTCCAAATCGTAATCACTAATTAATTCCAACCAACGTCGCTGTCGCAAATTAAGCTCAGGTTGTGAAAACAAGAATTGTAAACTTTGGTGATCTGTGAAGACCGTACATTTCACTCCATACAAATAATGACGCCAGATCGTCAACGCAAAAACCACAGCCGCTAACTCTAAGTCATGCGTTGGATAGTTGACTTCGTGAGTCTTCAATTGTCGCGAAGCATAAGCTACTACCTTCCTATCTTGCATCAAGACACAACCAAAACCATGCTTGGAAGCATCGCTATACACGGAGTACTCCAAAGAAGGATCAGGTAAGACCAATACTGGAGCAGTAGTTAATTTTTTCCTTCAACAATTAAAAGGCTCTCTCTCGCAGTCTTCAGTCCACTCAAACTTCTTCTCCTTCTTCATCAAGGATGTAAGTGGGCGAGCAATACGGGAGAAGTCCTTAACAAAACGACGATAATACCCGGCTAAACCCAAGAAACTCCGAACTTCCGTAACATTTCGAGGTGTAGACCAGTCTCGGACGACCTCCACTTTCGTCTCATCGACTGAAATACCATCCTTAGAGACGAGATGACCTAGGAAGGCCACCTGTTCTAACCAAAACTCACACTTCGAAAATTTCGCATACAACTGATTTTCCCGTAGAATCTGCAAGACTAACTTTAGATGTTCTCGGTGTTCTTCTTGAGTATTAGAGTATACCAAAATGTCACTAATGAACACTACCACACACTTATCGAGATATGCATTAAAACCCGATTCCTCAATTCCATAAAAGCTACTGGTGCATTCATCAACCCAAAAGGCATCACGGTTAATTCGAAGTGTCCGTACCTCTTTCTAAAAGTTGTTTTACTGATATCCTCCTCCTTAATACGTAACTGATGGTACCATGACCGCAGATCGATCTTTGAAAAGACTACAGCTCCTTAAAGCTGATCAAAAAGATCATCGATCCGTGGTAACTGGTACTTATTCTTAACAGTGACCTTATTCAGTCCTCTATAATCAATACAGAGACACATAGTTCGTCCTTTTTCCTCACAAACAACATCGGGCTCCTTAGGGAGAAACACTAGGTCGTATATTACCCTTTTCTAACAACTTTTCTAATTGAACCTTCAATTCCTCCATCTCCTTTGGGGCTATTTGGTAAGGAGCTTTTGACATTGGCCCTATCCCAAGTAGTAATTCAATCGAAATGTCCACGTCCCTTCTTAGTGGCATACCAGGAAGTTCTTCTGGAAAAACATCCTTAACGTCCTTGACCACCGGAATGTCCTCAAGACGCACCTTCCGCTCCTTCACCTTACTTATACAGCACAGAAACCACGGTTGCCCTTGCTTGATTAGTTTTCTGACTTTTAATAACGACACAATTTTTACCGTTGGTCCCTTAGAAAGACTCTTATATTTAACCTTCTCCCCCTAGGTCCACTTAGAGTCACAAACTGTTCTTCACAATCTATTATCGCTTTATATATATTCAGCCAATCCATCTCAAGTATTACATCTAGATCATCCATTTCTAGAGGAAATAAATCACTGGAAAATTTTACTTTTCCTATCTTAACCAACACTTCACGAAACAACATACTACAATGAAAAGTCTCTCTAAAAGGAATAGCGACTGAAAGAGATGTTTCCTTGGGTTTTTTTTTTCCAAACTTAATTCCTTAACTCTAGATTTTGAAACGAACGAGTACGATGCACCAGAATCAAAATGTGCTTTAACACACTTTGTATTGATGCAGAACGTACCAGTGACCACATCCGACGCCTGCGTTGATTCTCTTAAGTTAACTGCTGAAAGTCTGCCATTATTCTGAGTAGCAGTGGTAGCACCACCTTGATTACCACATTGACCTAATAAAATTATCGTTTTTAGCATTCCCCTGTGGTTGCTGAACACCGGAGTGATTCCCTTGAAACCTAGGGTTTGTGGCACCCCCCTAGTTTAGACCAAAATTACCACCATTGTGGTTTCCCCTTCCAGCTTCGTTACCACTTCGTTCGTTACCGAAACATTGTTGTTGAAAGCCTCGATGATTTCCCCCTTGAAGCTCTTGTTGTTCCAAACGAGTATAACACTCATACATTCTATGGCCCGGTTTACCATAGTGAGAACAATCCATTGGTTATGAACATGATTACTCTCATTCATTGCATTCTGAAGCATGAGTTCCTTCCTCTTTTCCCCACAATGACCCATCTTCTCTTGTTCCTTCCTAATAACATTTCCAATCTGTGCTGCTCTCTTGTATAGTTGGTCTAAAGTATCATATCTATCAGTCTCAATGTGTTTTTGAATCTCATATGATAGACCTAATTCGAAGCGCTGAATTTTCTTTCCCTCAGTTGGGACATCCTCAGTGCAAAATTTCAAGTGTTCCATAATTTCTGGTAATAGTCATCCACTGTTAAATTCCCCATCTCAAACCTAGCAAACTCATTTGTGTTGTCCTTTCACACATGAAGCGGATAGAATTGATCCTTAACGCTCCCTTAAATTTTCCAGCTTAAGTCACCATCGTTTTTAGCTATTAACCTTGTCTTACTATGGGTCCACCAATAGTCAGTGTCTTCCATTAGGAAAAACGCGGCTTGGTCAACCATGAACTCAGCGGAACATCTCACCATACTGAAGAGTTTATCAAATTTCTCAGCCAGTTTTCCAGCATAGGAGGTTCACCTTTCCCACTATAAGTCGAGGGTTTACTCTCGACTATCCTCTTACTAATCGATGAAGCTCTTTCCTCCAGGGATTTCTGTCTAGGATTTCTTGCGCCAGCTAGGGCCTTCATTAGGTTTCGAAGCACACGGTCAGAGTTGCCTCTTTGTTCGGGCCTTTTCAAGAAAGGTGGCATATTGACAAGTATACTAGAGTCTAATAATCGAATCCTCACACTTTTCCAAAATACAACACCTAACCGATTCTACCTACTAATGTTCAAACTTTTATAAACACATTATGTAAATTTCACTTTCCATCTCACAAGGACGAAAAACACGAGAAATAACACAAAAATAAAAAAAAATAATATCACAAAGATGAACGACATTCAAATTCAAATCAGTAATGCCATATTATTCCAATACAAAACTACTTGGGTATAAAATCCCACATAACCACTGTAACGACTATTACAAAAGTCTGAAAATAAACAACCAGATCGTTCAACTAACAAAATTGTTCACGATTTATTACTACTATGGAACTTGACATACGAACTTGTACGCATGCATATTCAAATGAAGTAGAAACAATCAGGCAAATAAAGGTGACACATCCAAACGGTCCTGATCGTCCATGTATAGATCAAGGTCAAAATCAGCATCACCAGAGTCATCGCTAGACGTGCTATTAGAATCAGAAGGAGTTCCTACAGATAAGGAATCACTCAAAGACAGTCGCTCTGTGGAATTAGAAATTTCTACAATTACTCGTTCAGGTGGTCTTTCCCACATAATGATTTCACTTTCTTCCTCACTCATAGGATCTTCTCGCCTCACCGACCAAACCCCTAAAATGACTATGTCACTATCACTATCGCTCATACTATCATTTTTATCAACTATTTCCCTCTCCATATCAGCATCATAACCGTCTCCCACATTATCCTCATAGGGTTCTATGACCTCTCCTAAGGAATCTTCCTCCATATAATCCTCCTGTTCCTTTTCAGGATCTTCCTCAAAATCCTCCTCGGGTTCCTCTACTGGATCCTTATCGGAATCCTCATCTAGGTCCTCTTCAAAATCAAACTCATCAAAGTTTATCAGTAACGCTGAGTTTAGGTCAACTACGGGAACAACCTCCTCAATAATGTCAGCCCTTACCCCACTAGACTTCGAAATGTCAATTCCGTCCCGACCCATAGTCTCTACTACTCTAACCCTTCTGCTGATTTCTCGATCAAACTGTTCAATTCTCTCATTCAGTTCAGCCAACTCCTCATCTATTATACTCTCATATACTTGTTTAGATTTCTTGTAAATCATTTCCATACTACGTGTATAGTCTAGGTCACTTTCATCCTCTTTTCTATCCCAATTTCATAAAGCCTCAATCTCTGTCCAAGCTAGTGCACTCTCCAGGGTTCTTCTAGGGTACCAATTCCCTCTTCAGCAGGTCTCTTTCGAAGATAAGACAGAAAAACAATAATCGAACTTTCTGACTCAGAAAGAAAGAAAATGAGACAATCCATTTCTAAGATAAGACAAAGATAGATATAAACATAATACTACAAATGTATAAACATAACTTCTACCATACACACATTAAAACTTATGTATGACAACATACTTAATGACACTAAACAAAAGACATAATATCCCCTTAATGTCTACCCATTACTCTCGTCATCAATTATTCCTTATTAGTCTTTCTGTTTAGATAAATAACACTAAATAGAACTCCCGCTCTGATACCAATTGTAACATCCCGTAGTTTAACTCGTGTCGTTTTAAAAGAGAAATAGACTTTTGAGTGACCAAATATAATTCAAGTCAAACCGGGGCGTTAAACGGTTAGTTAAAACGGTTCAAGCGAAATAAAACATGAGGACCGAGTTCTAATAGTGCTAATATAATCTACCAGACATAAAGACGAAGCAGCAGGTAGGTTTGCAAAATTAATTCTATTTATTACAACTCGAGAGCGTTCACGCCTCTTAAACCAAAATTAAAAGAAAATACGGAAACTTAGGTTCATAATAAATTCTGATTATAACGTTTTATTTCTCCCAGAATAGTCCTCACTCCCCACCTGCAATTAACTTACTGCTAGTCATTATCCGAAGAGGAAACGACATCATCGCATGATCGTTAAGACCAAAAAGTACACGTCAGCAAGAAATCACAATTCAACTAATCAAGTACAACAAAGTAAAGATATTAACTTAAATAAGTTCATGTTCCAGTTAGTCAGCCATACTGCTGTATCTATTCCAGCCATACTGCTGGTACCACTTCAAACTCCATAGGCGAGACAATACATTAGGGGGAGCTAACCCCTAAGCAAGTCTCTACCATAGACACACGTCCTACTTCGGTGTCTACGGTCAAGTATGCATACCCCCGCGGTGGCACATAGGCTCCAAAGGCCGCGAGTAAATCATTCCACCAATTGACGTCATACTACGTCCACTTTCAAGTTAGTGAGGTCATACTACCTCTGCTTATTAAAAGTTATAATATAATAAATTATTCGGAAGCGTAACAATATACACATTACATGCACATACTTTACCTTTGTTACCACAACATATAGTACGTAACATATATTACAATTCTATGCTGCGTTTACATACCTTGACCAAGCAAACAATTCACAAATGTCCTAATCAATTCCCGGTTATGAATCGGCTTCCTACAAGGTTCAACCGTATTCGGGAAATAAGCACACATTCACATCTTCCTCAAAGCAACCATAACACATACATACGACTACCATCACACATAAAACACATACACGTATCATGAATCATACACCACATCTCTAAGACATATTAAATACTAAAAAAAACAGCATATGAAATCTGTCCAGAAACCTGCCTTAACACTGTCAAACAGGAAATCCGACTTCA
This sequence comes from Amaranthus palmeri, assembly GCA_019776075.1. Classification (NCBI taxonomy): domain Eukaryota; kingdom Viridiplantae; phylum Streptophyta; class Magnoliopsida; order Caryophyllales; family Amaranthaceae; genus Amaranthus; species Amaranthus palmeri. The sequence goes on from JAAKBH010000725.1 coordinate 118,505, forward strand.
CCGTTGCGTCCGGAAGGCATCAAAACCCCCGCGTACCGATTTTCATGATTTATAACATAGTATAAGTATTTTTAACCTAATTTTAAAGTCAAAAATGCTCCAAAAACACATTTTTCCCACAATTTAACAAACCTACGGGATTTTGCCAATTTTATTAAAATACATACAAAATTCCAATTTCCACATTTCCTAGGAAATCTATACCATAAAATCATAAACTCATGTGCACAAGAAAATCATTTTCAAAATTCTCAAATAATTAATTTCTTACAAAATACAAATCTTCATAAACAAATCATTCATCAATACTTAAGATCTTCATACCATACCAAAACAAATCCTTATACTACAATACAATTTCTCCATAAAAATCCTAATTTAAATATATATATATATATATATATATATATATATATATATATATATATATATATATATATATATATATATATATATATATATATATATATATATATATTATTATTATTATTATTATTGTTATTATTTTTATCCATTCTCCATCACCTTAATTTAACATGCTCATATAAAGATAAATTCTAAAGCAAAACATCCTACACTATCATGTGATAACTATATAGAAATTTACATCATTATGTTAAATCATGGAAGAAATGGTCATGGATCAAAATTCACAAATCACATAATTAAATTTAAACTTAATATAAAAATAAATGGAGATTTATACTTACAATTATATGAAAAACACCAAAAATTCACGGTTGCAAATGGTTCTAGGCGAGTGGAATTAGGTAGGTTTTGTGGGAGTTTTTCTTAAGTTTTCTAGAAATTGTAAGGTAGAATGCAAATGAATAAAGGAATTAAGGAGATTAAGTAAATAAAGAATTAAGGAATAAGAATAATGGGTCATTATTGAGTGATCTTTCATTTCACACTAATGGGAGTTACAACCCAAGCCAAAACCTTAATGGGCTGGCCAACCTATCATATTCCCTCCATTTTATTTTATTTTTTTCTTTTAAAAATTTGAAATAAGAAATGAGTTAAAGGTTCTGGGCCCAACAAAGCTAAATTGTTATAAAAAGGATTGAAAATACATGGTCAAGCCCAAAATAAATAAAAAACATTATTTATATAAAATAATATTACTATTAAATCATTAAATATATTGGGAAAATATCGGGGTGTTACAGGTACAAATCCTTCAGGCTCTTGATTTTCATCATCAGTATTAGCTTTTTCACCTATAAAAATTTAATGCGTTGATCAAACATATAAAATTAAATTAATAATATATAATTTGCATACCTTCTTCATCTTCCTCAATTTCTTCATATCCACTAGAGAGTGATTCATATTCAGAAATGAAATCATCTTCTGCTTGCTCATCCACGTTAACTTTATCTACAGTAACAAATTATGACAATAGAAAAAAAAAATTTAAAGTAACATGAACTTCACGTAACTAAATTAGATTATGCACCTTTGTTTGCCACTTGGGGCTTAGTTGCACCCTCAGCTGCATATACAAAAATTTATAAATTATTATAATGATGAAAAAATAACTAAACAAATTATTATTTAATTAATTTAAATTTGCATACCTTCTTTCAATTCATCATCTTCAGTTTCATCATCATCTGATTTAGATTCATCGTCAGTGTTAGCATTATCATCAGATTTGGTGAAACAGCCCAAATCGGCGTAAACAATATTATAATACTGTCTATAAAGCACAGCGGAAGACTTATAAAAGTCTGGGCTGAATCCCACCTGTGGCTCGATAGCCACAACAAACTAATATCAGAGTATTTAAAACTTTTTACATTAAATAAGTGAATACTATTTACAAAACGTTATAAAATATTACAATTTATTTTTTAATATCTAATTTACATTATGATTTTTTAAAAAGAAGTCCTCGCCGTGCACTTAACGCATAACACAAGAAGACACCATCTCCACAGCAGAGCTAACTTGAAAATGGATCTACCTCCATAAGGGATAGGCCCCATCAAAGACTGTCAACAATTGAATTGTTGAGTAATCCAACAAACTATTACATTTATATACAAGTCATTTACAAACATCTCCGATTCAATCTTTTGTTCATTTGGTATCTACTTATGAAATATTAATTTAATAAAAACCCAAACTCTTTTAAAAGATCATTTGGTATCGACATAAATACGGCTAAGAACATTTAGTTCATAGCGAATCAAAACACGGCTATAACTTTACAAGTTAATAGCGAAAGTCAAAATACGGCTATTACTTTACAAGTAAATAGCGAACTCAAAATACGACAAATGAAATATATGAATTCATTTGCGAAACAAACAAAACTTTATATACCAAACGTATTTATTCAAAACTCATAAAAACATAAATATAACAGCACTTTAAAACGTGGGAATATATGGACCGTCAGGAAGTAGGCTTGATCTAAATCCTGAGAATACGGGTGATCGTCATCACCGAAATACGGTTCTTGCAAGAACGAAACGGGATCGGGGGCTCGAGTCCGATCCGAATAACCATTACCTATTATCAAGCTATAGGATTTCATAATAATCCGGATATAAATATCCGTTGCCAATTCCCAAAAACGAACATGTTTCAATGTCTAACATTTCAATATAAAACTAATCATTAAATCACTTGGTTTTCTTTAAAATCAATAATCATAACTTATTTTCATAGTACAACGTTTAAAAGCTCATATTTATAAAGCTATGAACATATAAAACATAATTTTGATCAGGGATTAAAAGCAAGGTCAAACAAAGTCAAATTCCAAAGTTTCGAACACCAAAAATTATACGATTTTGCTTAAATATAAATAGCAGTAATATCACACCTTATAAAACATAACTTGACATTTGAAATACTTAAATTAAATTTAAAAGATAATAGTGTTTGTAAGATACCTTTCTATGCCATTAATAGCAATCAATAATTAAAATACCAAACAATTCATCATCAACCTTCAACATGTAAGAACTTGAGTTACTATCAATGGAGTCTAACTAATTTTACACAAATCTTAAATCCCAAAATCCAACTTAGATTATATCCAATTAACATCAACTAATCAATACCCAATTGATATTTATGTTCTCAAATCTATACTTGAACATAACACTCTCATTAATCAAATAAGAACTATAACTCAACAATATCAATCAATAAAGGAAGAATAATAACCATAAATTGTTCTCAAATACCCAATTTGTTTCATAGCATCTAGTCCCACATTAAAATTCTCGTATTAGTACCATATCAGAACACCTGGTAGTATTTTGGTCATAACTTTCTCATACGAAATCGTATAGAGGCGATTTAAGTGTCTACGCGATCGCAATTCAGAGCTCTACAAATCTTATGAAGACACCAGGACCCCAAAACGACTCTAACTATCTCAAAAACAGCAGCACAGGTTCGGACAGAACAAAACAGAAACATCATTGTTGATTTTTCATGACAGTCTACTAGTATTTTGGGCATAACTCCCTCATACGAACTCATTTTGGGGCGATTCAAGTGCCCACGTGACCACGACTCGAAGCTCTACAATTCTTATGAAGAAACCAAAACCTAGAAACGATCACAACTGCTACTAAAATAGCCAAAACAGAACGTGCAGATCATGGACTGAAATTTCAATATTCAAAATACTAAATTTTTATACTAGAAACCAAATAACCCAAGTAACCAATACTAATCAACACTAAAAACAACCCAATTACTAATTGAATCCATATACTCATCTTTATTCAAGTTGATTCTTAATTTTGAATCAAATTATGAACTGTAGTTAGTTATATGTAAACTACGGTTAACTATATGTAGTTAGTATATATACATGTCTCTATTATTGTAATTGACACAATTCAGATTTATTTCTTCCAAATTAATAAAATACAGTTAGAGCCTTTGTTCTCTAACTATTCTCTTCTTCTTGATGAGTTCTTCTTGTTCATATGGTATCAGAGCATTTCTCTAAAGCTGAGAATCTGATCCTTCTTCTCTGCGCAAGATCTTTCCTATTCTCTCTTCATCTACAAATTTCAATTTCTTGTGTTGGATTGATCTTTTGGCTATGACGACAGAAATTGAGGTTAGTTCTGGTTTTTCTAACGCAAATTCTAGTATAGAAGATCCCTATTTCTTGGCAAATTCAGACTCCCCTACGGCTTCGTTGGTTGCTGTTTTGTTTTCGGGTGGAAATTTCTTGAGATGGAAGAAGAATGTGTTGCGTGCCCTAGGTGCGAAGAACAAAATTGGGTTCCCCAACAAAATGGGAGAGTTGAAAGAAAACACCGACACTTACTCGAGGTTGCTAGAACTTTTAGGATACAAGCTAATTTGCCTAAGAAATTTTGGGGGGAATGTGTTCTTGCTGCTACCTATGTCATTAATAAATTACCTACATTAATCTTGAAATGGCAATCTCCCTTTGAAGTTTTATTTGGCTCTAAACCTTCCTATGATGACTTAAAGGCTTTTGGCTGTTTAGCTTATGCTATGAATACCATGAAAGGGAGGGATAAATTGGATTCCAGAGCTCGAAAATGTATCTTTATAGGTTATCCTTTTGGACAGAAAGCTTATAAGCTCTATGATTTAGAGACTCATTCTACCTTTACCTCCAGGGATGTAATCTTTCATGAAACCATCTTCCCCTACACTTTATCCCCTACCTCCCTTGCTATTCCTACTCCACGTATGGTTTCTTTTTCCACTGACCACACCACTGATGTTTCACCTCTGTCGTCTCCCTTATCTGCTGCCCCTTTTGACATCCATCACTCCCCTGTTCCTGATGATCCCATAGCATCCCCTGAGGTCTTACACCCTGTCCCACCTTCGGCTCCTAATGTCACACACCCTAGAACTTCCTCTAGGATAATTAAACCTTCTTCCAAACTAAAAGACTTTGAAGTGCCTTACCTACCACATAAGCATCAACCTTCTTCTTGTCTCTCACAATCTCTTTCATTTAATGTTCTTTCTGGAGTTCCCTTTGCACCCGCTTCCTACAATCAAGCTAAGCACTCTCCTGCTTGGGTGCTAGCCATGCAACAAGAACTTGACGCCCTCGAAGTAAATGAAACATGGGTCTTGACTGAATTGCCTAAGGGAAAACGGGCTATAGGTTCTAAATGGGTTTATAAGACCAAATTAAATCCTGATGGTAGTTTAGAACGATTGAAAGCTAGACTTGTTGCTACTGGTTATCAACAAGTGTTGGGCGTCGATTATACACAAACTTTCTCCCCTGTCACCAAATTAGCTACTGTTAGAATAGTCATTGCCATTGCCACTATGAATCGCTGGTCTATGTGTCAACTTGATGTTAATAATGCTTTCCTTCATGGCTTCTTGGATGAAGAAGTCTACATGCACCCACCCGCTGGTTATACTAAAGCTAAGACAGGTCAAGTTTGCAAATTACAGAAATCCTTATATGGTTTAAAACAGGCTTCTAGGCAATGGAATAAGGAATTGGTAGCTTTCTTGAAAACATTAGGATTTGTTCAATCTAAGCAAGATTATTCTATGTTTACTAGGATTCATAAAGGGAAGTTCTTGGTTGTTTTGGTTTATGTTGATGATATGTTGATTACTGGTTCTTGCTTGCTCCAAATTGCTGAGGTTAAGCAAGCATTGGATACAGCCTTTACCATAAAGGACTTAGGTCCCTTGCATTACTTCCTTGGGTTAGAGGTGATCAGCACTCGCACTGGCACATTCTTATCCCAAAGAAAGTATATTCAAGATCTCATTTCTGATTCACGTATTGCATCTTGTGCTTCTACTGTTGTTCCTTTGTCCATTGGTCTTAAACTCCCTACACTAGAAGGGGAATTATTATCCCAACCTGAGGTATATAGAAAGCTTGTTGGGAGACTCCTTTATCTCAATCTTACCAGGCCAGATTTATCTTATGCTGTCCAACATCTGAGTCAATTTCTCAGTGCTCCTAGAATCCCTCATCTCAAGGCTGCCATACATGTATTAAAGTATTTGAAGGGCACTATGGATATGGGTTTGTTCTACTCTGCTGCTCCTCCTATCAATCTTCACGCTTACTCTGATGCAGACTGGAGTGCTTGTTCTTTCACCAGTAGGTCTCTAAGTTCATATGCTATCTTTCTTGGAGGCAACCTTGTTTCTTGGAAAACAAAGAAACAGCCTACTGTTAGTAAATCTTCGGCTGAAGCAGAATACAGGAGTATGTCTTTCACGGCCAGTGAACTTGTATGGATTGAAGGTTTGTTACAAGATCTATTAGTTGCCATTCCTCTTCCTATCACTCTTTATTGTGACAACAGATCAGCGGAACTTCTGGCCTATAATCCTAAATTCCATGAGAAAACCAAACATTTGAAACGTGATATGCACTACATCAGAGAACAAGTTGAAGAAGGCTTTATCAGCACTGAACATGTTAAAAGTGCAGATCAGATTGCAGACGTGCTTACCAAGCCCTTATCCTGTTCTCAACATCAATTACTGTGTTCCAAGCTTGGACTGATTTCTCAGTCTCAGCTTGTGGGGGGTGTATGAACTGTAGTTAGTTATATGTAAACTACGGTTAACTATATGTAGTTAGTATATATACATGTCTCTATTATTGTAATTGACACAATTCAGATTTATTTCTTCCAAATTAATAAAATACAGTTAGAGCCTTTGTTCTCTAACTATTCTCTTCTTCTTGATGAGTTCTTCTTGTTCATACAAATCCCTAAATTAAACCATAAACACTAAACTACTACCAAAATTCAACAACCATTTTTATACTTAATTAAGAACATAAAACTACTTTAAATCATTTAATTTATACTTAATTAAATAGTTTGTAGATTACCTTTGAGCAAATTCTTCTCAACACTTTGTAATTCACCCAAAATCAAACATCTAGTTTACAAATCCAACCAAAAAGAGCCTCTACCAAAAGAACCTAACAATTATACATATAAATATCAAATTAATGGTTCTATTAACCTTTAAAACATACACATAAAAGGAGGAAGAAGAATATGAACTAACTATTACCAAAAGATGGTGGAGAGGAGATTCTACTTGATTTCTTCAATCTTAGAATTCTCTAATTTCCAAAACAATTTCAATTAACTTCCACTTGCTCAAGAAATCAGATTATTTAAGAAGGTTAGATTGAATTTCTTCAAACCCTAACTATTGGGGATTTCCAATATAAGCACATACTACCTAGATGATGAGGGTTTATGAGCTAAGTATGGAAAGATGAACAAAATTTTCAGAGTATTGAAAGGGATAAGATTCAGAATTGAGTTTGTGATATTAAGGAAGCAATGGCGGGGAGGAGTAGTTTTTATGCAGGAACTCATTAGGTGACTAGAAAGTTTTGTTGAGTCATTAGTATAGAAGGCAATCAAGGAGAGTTTATATTTCCTACTCATGTAATCATGTTTATCAAGTATGAGGTGTATTATACACCCATATTTTTCATCGGTAATTTACTTTTGATCCCAAAATTTATTACGACTGATATCCACAAATAATAAGATACTATTTTGAGTCTCAATAAAATAACATACTTAAAATTTTAAACCCAAATTAACTTAATTAATTATTATTAATTAAGCCACTAAAGTAGGTGCTGTCTCATTTGGCATCATCATCATATTTGGCATCATCTGGAATTTAATAGTATAATAAAGCTTAACATAGTTATAAAATTAGATACCAGTTAAAAGCAACATGAATTTCACATCAAGCAAAGCAAAAACAATTAAAAAAAATTAAAATTACACACCTTCATCTGCAGGTTGTCGAATTGGTCCAGCCTCAACTGCGAAAAAAATTTATAAATTATGAGAAACTAACTAAATATATAATTATTTAATTAATTTAAATTTGCAGACCTTCTTTGTGTACGGATCATCTTTATTTTTATCATTATCCGATTTAGATTCATCTTGAATTTGGCCTTCAATAATTTTCAGTTTGATATTCAACATCCATAGCTTCACGTTGTGTCACTACATCTTCGTTTTCAATTGTCTCATGGATTTGAGATCCTAAATCTTGCTCTACAATGATTTCAGGAATTGCATATAAAACAAAAAAAGTAACATTAAAAGTATGAAAAGTAACATTAAATTATACAAAAGAAAAACTGATAATAAAACATTAGTTAATAATATCATGAAAAACATATTAATACCTTTACTTGCTTCATTGCATTTTCTACGTTTTGATGATGATGGAGTAGAACATATAGGCAATGAAAGAGTTTGTATCAATTCCTCGTCAACACCTTTATCAAAACCAATAGTGTTTTGAGGTTTGGATGATGTTGATATATTTTGCATCAATGACTCTAAAGTATATATAAAATAATACATAAGAAAAGTAAAAATAAATGATCAAAAACTAATATATAATATGTTAAAATAAAGAAGTACAAATAATAAATAAATATATAACAACCTTTATTTTCACTAGCACGACTCTTAGACTTGTTCTTCGAAGGACTAGATTTCATCCTTATACCTCTTTTCACAACAACACGGCTCTTTGATACATCCACATTGTCTACAAGCTTTTCAGTGGTATCAGGAATTTTTAATCCTGAAACTTCCTCTGCAATGGATTCAAGAATATATTGAAATCACATGAAACTCTATGCAAAATAACATAAAAACGATGTAAAGTAACATGAAATATTACAAAAATATATTCATTTGTATACCTTTTTTTTCAAGCTCTTCATCTTGCACTTCACTGATATCAGTGATTTTGTTTACAAGAACTACATCCTTTTCTGTTATAGTAATTATACATATAAAAATTTAAATTGACATACAAAACTAAAAAAAACATAATAGTTAGTTAAGCAATAAAACATAATACCTTTACTTCCAATATTAATAACACATAAGCAAGAACTACCATCTCTTTATCTTCCCGTTGTTCTATCTTCTTGGTTTTTGCTGGTCTTTTTGGTTCTTCGGTTTTTTATTTTGATGGTGACTTGTTCTGGGTGTTGGGAGCCCTTTGTTTGGTGGTTCCTGATGGTTTTGAGGGTAGTCTTTTCATGGTCTCTATTTTGGAGTTTGGTCCTTTAATGGCGGTTTCTTAATGATGGTGTTTCTCTGGGTAAAAGTTTTCTTGGTTCCTTTCCTGTCGACGGACACATGTGGTGGTTGGAGGTGGCGGAGTTTTCTTGAGTTTTCTGGTGTCCTCATTAAAATGTTTAAGCTGTGCTGATTTTGTTCGTGGCTTTCCTCGTCTATGGTTTATATGGGTTTTACTGTTGAGCATGGTTGGTTTCGTGGATGTTCGTCTTCTATGGTGTTTAGGCTGGTCGTGGCTGTCCGTTGTTGGTGTTCGCTTTAGATGGTCTGGATTTTGTCTTTGGGTTGGTCGTTTCGTTTGGGTTAGCGTTTTTAGGCGAAACTGAGCTTGGTGAATGGAGAGTTTTCGGTTTCAAGCTTTTTGGGTTAGCGTTTCAGGCGAACTAAGTTTGGTGTATTTCCGGTCATCTGGGTGGTTTTTTGTCATGGTATTTTCATTTCTTTCCAGTGGTCTGGTTTAAGTGGTGTTCAGGAGTTTTGTTCTGAGGGGTTATAGTTAAAGATGATGGTGGGGCCTGTAGATACTCCTTTTTTCTGGGTTTGGGCGCTATTGTCCTTTCGCTTTCTCTGACATTAGTGGTGTTCTGGCGTTTTCGTTCCTTGCGCGTGTTCAGGCGGTTCTTTTTTTTGGGGTTCGAGAATGACTGGCAGGCGGTTCTTTTATTGGGGTCTATTCATCCCCTATTTCTTTTTTCTAATGTTGGGTTTCTTTCTGCTCGTTAGGTGGGGTCCAATTTTTTTGGGGTTTGCGTTTTCTAGATAAGATCCGTGGAGTCAGTGGTGGTCATTGCGTTGTTTCAAATGTACGGCGTGGTTTTTAAAGTCTGCTCGCTTGTGGTGTTTTGAGGTTGTGATGTTTAAGGCAGGGCTCGGTTGTTCATGGTGGTCATTTTCATATAGCTGAAGATGACGAGGTGTTTCCCCTTTCTGTTTGGGGTGCTGATTTCTTTGGGCAGTGCTTTCTGATGACTATGGTGCTATTTACTAGTATTGGACTATTTTTATTTTGGTGGTTTAAAGGTGTTATGGTGATAGATAAGAGGACTCTAGCTGGTGTGACAACAGGCCCGATTTTAATTCCGAATACTTGAGATTTTGTGTGTACTCGTGACTTAATAATATCCTGTTTAGTGGCGAATAGCAACCCTTGAAGTCCATGTTGGTGTGTGAGAAGTGAAAAAGTGGTGGTGAATAGTGGTGCTTGACAAATCCTTAATTTCTAGTGTGTAAGGACGATGGTGGTGCTGGTAATGTATTCTCGTGAAGAGAGTTGATGTTTATCCTCACTATGGTTGTTTGTGATACATTTTTGGGGTGGTAAAGGTGGTGAACGCTCATGATGTTGCTTTTGCTCGCTTTTTCTCAGGGCCGGCCTTAAAGGTGGGCAAGAGGGGGTCGTCGCCCAAGGCCCCATGTCAACAAAGCAAAATTACTGGTTATATAAAATCTATATAATGTTATAGATTGTAAAGGAAAAGGGCCCCAATATGTCATTTCGCCCAAGGCCCCAAAATATTTAGGGCCGGCCCTGATTTTTCTTTCCTAGTTTTTGATGTATTAGGTAGTAAAGTCTGTATTTTTGGAAACTATTTGGTGATGCATAGTCCACTACTATGTTGTTTCGCAGTGGCCTGAT